>JAVQJS010140701.1:0-14838 GCA_036024795.1 Galaxias rostratus | reverse complement strand
CACACACACATATATATATATATATATATCCCTATTATTGTAATAGTTAATCATTCTAGTTGTTTTTGTACTGTACGAAAAGGTGACAGGAGCACTTGGCCGAACAATGACTTTCCCACATGCGTTCACTTTCCCCACTTCGAAATGCTGAATACACGTTGTTTGTTTTCTATGCTCACCGGTCCTTGTCATAGAAGTCCATGGCTCTTTTGGTCTTGTTATAAGCGGCCACTCTGAAGGGGATGATCTCCACCGACGTGAGGCCTGGAGCCATGGTGAGCACCTTGCCCCCATGTGTGGGCTCATACAAGTCCTGCTTAGTCTCAGGGTGGGGCATCCCCGCCGGGTCACGGCCCACAATGTAGAAGTTAGCACCGGCTATCATCCTGGCCCTGCAATGCCACTGGACCTGAAAAGGTCACTATAATGTTAGTTAAGAGGGGTATGCATATGCAAACCATAACATTTAAAACTTGAACACTAATTTGGAGGGACTGTATTCATATATTTTTCATGTATTCTTGTATACATTTTAATTGACATGAACGGTGACCTGGAGTGTCTAGAATTTTTGTATCTTTATTAAATGTATTATTATTTGTATTATTACTATTATCATTATGTGAGTCCCACACGTTTTTCCTATCTCAAAATTTTCCTGTGAATAAAAATGAATATAAGGACTCTTCTCCCTTACTTCAGTGGGACCTGCATACATCATAGGCGAAGGAAAGATGGCCACGATGGTCCTGGACGGATCGAGAACGCCTTCGTCGAGAACGGCGGCGTGCTGCTTCATGCGCCAGTCCAGCGGCACATCGTCGTCCTTGGTCCAGCCGCCCAGTGGGTGCAGCAGGAGGACCGGGTTGTTGTAGCCGCGCTCCAGGAGGCGACGCTTGGTGTCCTGCATCAGCAGGGCGTGGCCGTTGTGCACGGGGTTCCGTAGCTGGAAGGCGAACACGGCATCTGGGGAGAACGGTGAGGGGTGAGAGATGGGTAAGAAGGGGTAAGAGATCCACGGTTCAAGGTTCAAGGTTTTTTATTGTCATATGCATAACGTTTACAGAGGCAAAGTCTGCAATTACATTTTTGTGTCTCTTCGACACCTAACGCCGGGACCATAGTGGTCATATTTCCTTCCCCTATAACATATGCAGGCTAGATGTCTCCACTACAGCGGATCACCATGCCATCAAGATGTTTTAAACTTTGGATAGCCAACTCGATGGAGAATTCAAAAACAGTCTTCTTTGGCGATATTCTTTTTTCAGAATTTTTTGTTGTCTCTAAATTGTTACAAAGAAATGTTGCTGAAAAGTTTGTTTCTTTCACAATTGTATATGTGACATGCAGGGGCTTAGTTAAAATAAAAAATGGAAATGCCAAATGTAAATTACATGAACAAAGTATAAGTTAACTGTTGACACCAACGTAATCAACACAGCAGTCAAAGCCAATTAGGGATGGAGAATTGATCTCAGTCTTAAATACAGCCTCCATGCGATGCTTAGTTTAACCACACAACAATACTCTACAATTCTGCATTCCTTTATTTACCATGTCACATTTTGAATAGGATCCTTGAAAAGTGCCTCTGAAAAACAAATGTCACATGGCTGTCCACATTTACCTTTTTATGAAAATATTTATTTTTGCAAACATTTCCCATATCGATTCTTTTCTAATTGAGTCAATTTAGTGCAGTGATTTTTTTCAAACCTGCTTTCATCTCTTTGAATTTCTGCTTGAGTTCCCTTGGAGTCAGGCGGTACTGGTCTAGTCCATCGTTCCATCGGATTCGCTCTAGTACCTCCAAGTCACCCCCAACCAGCCAATCACCTCCTTCCATCACCATCTGAAGACATGGTGCAACAAGAATGTTAGGAACTATTGGAAACACATTGAGCATACCATGTCGAACGCTCAACTTCTTGAAGCCTTCATAAAGTTCCCATACATAACTGATATAGCACATATTCCAATTTGACTTCAAAGCAAACCGTTTTTTGCCCCACTAAAGATTGGACCGGGGGCTTATCCTCATCACCTTGATGTACGGATGGTTGGGGCAGGTGGTGCCCCACTGTCTGGCACAGCGCTCCTCTTTGCGGTGCTCATAGAACTCTGGGTTCCGTAGGATGGCCACACGGGAACCCTGGAACTCCAGAGCAACTGCCGCACAGCCGTCCAGGTTTTGTTTGGTCTCTGTGGTAACGGGCAGAACAATAGGGATGGACTGGTTGATGGCC
Source organism: Galaxias rostratus (assembly GCA_036024795.1). Taxonomy (NCBI): domain Eukaryota; kingdom Metazoa; phylum Chordata; class Actinopteri; order Galaxiiformes; family Galaxiidae; genus Galaxias; species Galaxias rostratus. The sequence continues at coordinate 12,589 of JAVQJS010140701.1, read as the reverse complement.
CCACCTGAAGCACACAACGGAAATGACAAGAGTTAGTATTTCATAATAGTGGCATACATAAACAAAGATACTTGGGAAAATGTAATATCTTAGACTTTAACCTTTATGGGAAAGAAAACACAAACTGTAGTTGTATAAGGTGTAGAGAGCAGAGGACAACAAAATATCAGTGTATATAAGAATGTATCATTTATGTAACTATCAAATTTGAGACTGGTTGAATGTGGGAGGATGAAGACAGACTGTGTTGAGGTAGGGCAGACTGTGTTGAGGTAGGGCAGACTGTGTTGAGGTTAGGCAGACTGTGTTGAGGTAGGGCAGACTGTGTTGAGGTAAGGCAGACTGTGTTGAGGTTAGGCAGACTGTGTTGAGGTTAGGCAGACTGTGTTGCGGTGGGGCAGACTGTGTTGAGATGGGGCAGACAGTGCTGAGGTAGGGCAGACTGTGTTGAGGTAGGGAACTGTGTTTAGGTAGGGCAGACTGTGTTGAGGTAGGGCAGACTGTTGAGGTAGGGAACTGTGTTGAGGTGAGGCAGACTGTGTTGAGGTAGGGCTAATGGGCTGAGTAGCAGCCAATAACGTAATAACTGCTGATAATGTACTAACTGCCAATATCGTCATCATCTTCCCATTCTTAATGTAATAAAAGCTGAATAACCTTGACTAACTTTCTGATACCTCGACAAATCTTGACCCCTGAATCTTTGTCCTACCTCTGATAACACATCTCTCTCCCTAGGAAGGAAGTGACGAATCACACAAATTTATTTGTGGTGGTGGTGAGTGTTCAAGCACCACTACCCCCCCTCTGTCACTGCCCCCTCTGACTCTCTTTGCCTCTCTTTCTCACTCACTCATATAGTGGAAAATACATGCACATACATACTTTTTACATGGTATATCACCGTTAACATAACAGTGCATACAAATAGCATGCAATAATATTAACAACTGTAACAATATGAGGAACAAATGGCACATTCATCTTAGTGCAGTGTTCCAATGGCTGTCCCTTAGGTTATGACAAGAGGCCAAATACTTGGCTGCTATTATAGCAGATTGTTTTTTTTACCTATTTTGTATCGTAGTTTATTTGCCGCTGTTTGGGTTTCAAAATTGCTTTTGTTTATAATTCTGGGTAAGAAGTTTGCTCTAATGTCATGCTCTAAACATGCGTGTTTGTTGCAGTGTAACAGGAAGTGTAGCTCTGTCTCAATGTCTCACTAGTTGTACAGCCTGTCCTTAGGGCAGCCTGGTCTGTCTGTGACCACCGGTCTCTGAAGCCAGACTGTGTTGACTTAGTCTCTACCTAGTGAATATTCTTTTTAAGTTTCTATTTGTTACTTGTCAGATTTTCTGCAAGTGTACTTTTTGTTTAAAGCCTAATAGCATTCAAATATGCTTTGAATTTGGGATGACTCAATCCAATAATCTATGTATTCTTCCTTTTGTAATCATTTGGTTTGGCCAGATTCTCTTGTTGTCTTGATTTTCTGTGGCCAGGGAGCAGAGACTGGACCAGCTGGTAGAGGGGACTCCATTCTGCTGTCATCAATTGGCATTTTAAGGTATTGTGATGGTAGGACTGGGGGTTACTTATATTGAGATTATAGATTTTTTTTTTGTTGGAGGGGTTATTGCCCCAATCCAACTCTACATGCATTCATATTAGTTTTTCTTTGCTGAAGAAAAACGTTTTTATAGAACTCCACAAGCAGAGTATCCCTTTGGGTCTTTGTCACACTTTGAAAATATTTGAAAGTGGACCTCACAGATCACTGCAATACATAGAAATTGGATCTATAACTGATTGGAATATTTTTTATACAGGTTCAAACTGGGATTCAAATTTCGAATTTTGTTTTTATTGTATAGAAAGCTCTTCTAGCTTTGTCTCTCACACAGGCCTGGTTCTAGACGGCATTATCTTGGGTGCAAAGACAGATGGTGCGGAGGCAACATCATTCTTATGTTTTTTTTTTATTAATAGCCACAACAGCATCCTACTATTCCTTGTAAAAGCCACACCACATTCCTAAATATTTAGACTACTCTTCTTGCCGTATCCTGTGCTATCTCCACTGGCACCAGTAAAGGCACAGCCGCAACACGAGAGGGGTGCGTGCTAGCCAGCTGCCAGAAGAGAACCAAGGACAGCAATCCAATCTATCCATTTTGATGCACATAACCTTTTCAATGACCTGCACCTTCATCGAAAGTAGAGTGAGGTTCAGAGATTATAAAGTTGAACATTGTACATTTGAAAAGAGCACACAAGGCATGATGTCGGCGAGTTGGCGAGCTAAATGAATACAGTAATGCTGCTTGCATGTGTTAACAAGTGTACACAACTGAGTAGTGTAGTGACACAGTGAAATCCATCCATACATTAGCACTACTGCTTATCCTATGCAGGGTCGCGGGGGCTGGAGCCTCTTCCCGCAGACATTGGGCAAAAAGTGCCCAAACTCACACACACATTCACACTTATGGACAGTTTGGACTAGAGTCACCACTGAACCTACATGTTTTTGGACTGTGGAAGGAAACCCACACTAACACGGGAAGAACCTGCAAATTCCACACAGAAAGGCCCTCAAGTTGGGATTGAACATGAGCTTCTAACTGAGGCAACAGTGCTAACCATTGCGCCGCCGTGCAGCCCACACAGTGAAATATTAAGTTTAATGTCTTTTCATATAGCCAAACTAACTAACCACTTATAACATAACTTTGACTATTTCAAGGTGGCATCTTTATGATTGGCCAAATCAATAAACACACACTTCTTTTTATAACTGAAGTTATGTTCTTTGTTTTAGGATGAAGCTGCGTTGGGTTGGTGAGGCGGTCAAAGCATTTAGTGGGGCATATCAATCTTTTCTTTGGTTTTTAATCTTGTCACAACCTAAGTGATAGTCAGAGGAACGCTGCACTAAATTTATTGTACCTTTTGTTCATCCTGATGTAGCTGTTGTTAGTCTTTTTGTTACATGCTATTGGTACGCACTGTCATGTTAGGATTAGGGCTGTGTTTGCTTTGGCAATGTCAGCATTTGTTTTTTCACGTGAAAAAACTAATTACTTAGAAAATGTAAAAGAGAGAGAAATGGAGGGAGACTTTTTTCATACACCTTTTAGGACTAAGATTCAGGGGTCAGGATGGGTCGAGTATTTGACAAAGTTATTTGAAAGAAGCTACAGTAGGGTAAGTGTTAAGGAAGTCTGGCACTTCATAATCAATACAACTTATACACTGTGACATAAGTATGTTTTACATTATTGGCTCCAATTAAAACAACTTTTTCATTTTTTTTTTAAAGCAAACCAATAATGTAATCACCGGTCAATAATTGTTTAAAAAGTTGTTACTTTCTTGGTTTAGACATTGTATTACTTTATTTATAGGTCATTACATTATCGGTTTTTATTACATTCGGAACTAGAAAATTATTAAATTATTGTCAATAATTACATTATCAGTAGTTGATACATCATTGGGAGTTAAGACACTATCGTCAGTTGTTACGTTTTTGACAATATTTACATTATCGGCAGTTGCTACGTTCTTGACAATATTTACATCATCGGCAGTTGTTTTTGGCTGCTCTAGGCTGTCTTACCATCCAACAGGTTTCCAAAATGCTGCACCTGAAGGAACTCCCTCTCTCTCATGAAGCCTTTCAGGGGGCTGGCCCAGCCCTCAGCTAGCACCTGCACCCACTGCATGTCCAACTAAGGGGTCACAACAGCCAAACAGAGCCCATTAGTGCGGATGAAAACGGACAGAAGGGGAACATAAGAGGTTAAACATTGTTCATTGAAACACCTTTGTTTAATTTGCTAAACTGTGTCACCAAAAAGAATGCCAGTCCAAAACGAGGCTTTATAGATGTCCACAATACATGGGATTTAGTATTTTATTTTTGTGACGCATATTTTAGTGTTTTGTGAGTTTAAGTAAGGGAAATCAGTGCACTTGGGCCACGTTGGAACTGGTGAAATCAGTGCATGATGTTTGTGGTGTACGGTAGAGTCACCTTGGTGATACTGATGGTTGGCAGAGTGCTGGCGTCAGCTTGGACCAGCTTCAGCTTGTTCTCCGGGACAAACAGTTCATTTACCTCCTCTATAATTCCACTGGGGACTATGTTCTACACAGAAACACATCCAAAAACAGAGCAGACGTAGGTACATTATGTTAGATGTTGGATGTGTAAACACAGTAAAGAAAATGTGGAATTACTGCATGAGTTCAATTGAAGAAGGATGAGTCAAAAACAAGGAGCCAGTCCAGCTCACCTTCTCTCTGAGCAACTCCAACAAATGGTGGATGCACTCATTCACTGTTAGCTCCCCAGTCTTCAGCACCAGATCTGGGGCTTCTGGACGCTCATACTGAGAGTCAATTCCTGTGAAACCTAGCAAACAAGGAATTCATCAAATATTAAAAAATATTTGTTAAAATAAAAATAAAATAAAAATGTTAATAAAATATTTCTGTCCAAAGCGAAGAAAAAAAACAACTATATAATCTTGATATGAATTAAGTAGTAGTCTTGCATTTTTCCTTTGACCTACACGTATCTTACACAAAAATGGATTTTGCAAACTAACAACTTTTTTTAAAGGCATAAAATCCCAAAGATTTAACAATAATGGAATGAAGACACTGGGACGACGCAGCCTGAATCAGTGATACTGAGGCTGTAGCTTGGAGGTCTACCTTTTATCTCTCCAGCACGGGCCTTCTTGTAGAGTCCCTTCACATCGCGGCTCTCACACAACTCCAAAGGAGCGTTGACGAACACCTCGAAGAATGGAAGCCCAGCGCTTTGGTGGATCTGCCTCGCCTCATCCCGATCCTTTACAAACCATTACAATTCAGGAATCTATATGAAACACTGTCTGTATAGTATTTGTGTGTGCGCACATAACAAAGTTATATAAGTGTAAAAGAAAATATAACATTCCACATGCTGAGGTCCTACTGTCGCATCCTCCTCCCTATCCTGTTACACTGCATTGGAAACATCTCCTCCAATGTTCCCCACATAGATACAAACTTCCATGGAAGATAAAACAAACTATTGTCTGTCAAAAAAACAAACCAAAAATAAAAGAAGGGGAAGGGAACCCTTTCGATGACCGACCTTAGTGAACGGGGAGATGAAACTGGTAATGCACACCAGGCCGGCGTCAGCAAAAAGTTTGGCCACCTCCGCGACACGCCGGATGTTCTCCTCGCGATCCGTGGCGGAGAAACCGAGATTCTTGTTGAGGCCGTGGCGGATATTATCCCCGTCCAGTGAGTAGCAAGGTATGGAATGGGACACCAAGTACTCCTCCAGGGCAAAGCCGATAGTGGTCTTTCCTGCTCCAGACAAGCCTTAAGATAGAACGAGACAGAGTGGCGAGATTCTTCACATTCCAAAATGTGTGTTGAATAATTGTTTTTCAAACAGGTGTGGTACGTCGAACCCTCAAGGCAGAGGTCTAAAAAAGAAAATCTTGGCAGACCGGTTTTGGCCATAAACCGTTTTGTCTTAGTATTGTGTGTTTTTAAAACCAATAAATTGTCTAATTTCACCTGTCAGCCAAGTTTAAGACCTCTGACGTGGGGAATGTGGTCCACGGAGAGGTTCTCATGGAGGGCTTACCTGTGAGCCAGATAGAGCAGCCTCTGAAGCCTCCTCTGGTGCCCACCACCTGGCCTCTCTTGCTCCGGCTGACATGGTGGGCCTGGTACACTACATTGGTGGATCGGTGGAGATCCTGAAGGAAAAAACATACATCTCCACTGAGCTTTGACTAAGAGGCCTGCGAGCACTTCCGAGTCTTCATAACCTGCCCTCAAGGGCTCAGATTTGCATGTTGCTGAAGTAGCAGTTACGTTCAATTCAGTCTTACAAGGTTATGCAAATCAGAGGAACCTCTGACACATTTGTTCCAGTTAGTTCCTTGCGAGTCAGTGTGTAGCAGCCATACATAGCATGACTATGACAGTGTGTATGGGGCAACGGTAACCATTGAATACGAGGCATATGCAAGACAGATGCTTCCATTCCAAACGGGGTTTTGGGACCCCAGAGATATCAGCCAAGATGGCAGTGGTAACGAAAAATAAAAACCATGGCAAAGCAAAAACAAGCATTAAAAATGTTAAATAGGTGTGCCATAACTGGCCTCTGTAAAGTAAGACTGAGCATGACTGTGACTCTGTAGACGAAGCATACTGGAGGGTTTATTTCCCCCCTGACCCGAGGGAGGGGGAGAGGGTGGGCCAGACAATGTGCCCAGTGTGTTGCCTGAAGGGCAGCGATGATGTGGCAGAGCCGGTACCCACACGCTAACAACTCTCTCCCAACATCGCCATCCTCTCAGCCTCTAAACTGTCCCGCTCCCAGTCTTTCTAACACACACACAAGCTCATGCTATAAACCATCTTGACAGAACAGAGACAGGTCTATTTCTCGCACAGGGGGTCGCACAGACCCCGAATTCAGTTTCAGGACTCTGCAAATAAATATTTGGCACAAAGGTGTGGTCCCTAAATAGAAAACACAAATTCACAGTATATCTTAACCCTACATACGGAATGACAATATTGGTGATAATGAGTGTTAGTTCCAGAGATTAAATTGAAGACATAAGGAAAGCAGATATGGAAACAAAAATACTAAAAGAGGGTAATGTTAACTGTATAGAACCTGTGCTATGGGAAGTGAGATCTCACAAGATGAAAAGTGAAAAAAGGCCAGTCTGATAAACCTATAGATTGTTGATTTACCTTGTGTGTGTTGACGCAAGGCTATATTTTATATCATTGTAATTGTTATTTGTCTTTCTGTAATCTGTCATTATCTTTACAAAAAAATGAGTCACAACAAATCAATGAAACAGAACAAGCATTTACCTTCGACACAAGCCATCTTAATGCAAGCAGGTAAACCTTTCATGACAGGATCCTCGTTAACAATATTGTAGTATATATATTTATAAGCAGCCTTATAAAACCAGACTGTGACAATAATAGACAACGTCAATGGCATCGACAACTTGAAGTTGATGACGAAATGGAAAAGCATTAAATATTCGTACTTTTTTCCAGATTAAAGACCCTTTGGGACTTTAACTTTTATCACTGGTAGACCTACATTGTTTGTGTAGAGAACCGTCTGGATATGTGGAATGCACACCCAAGCAATCAATTAGAAATGTATCTCAATAACATAATTGGAATACCTGAAAATTTCCTTCGGAGAAGATAGCAGACTTACGTTGTCGACAGTTTCTGCACATATATTATGTAATCATTCAAGTACTTTACTTGTTGCATAAAATATCCATTATAAATTGCAATTGCATGTTGGTTAGTTAAGTCGTTATTACACTTTTGTTTGCCTCTCTACACTTAATAAGTTAACAACTTACCGTTCGAAGTTTTTTATTTCCAGTTCCCGACATCTTGCAGATTTAAAACCCGAAACGGACAATGACCAGGACGTTTGAGTACCGTTTACCCTGTTTAAATTGTATAGACTAGAGAGCAATTGATTTGACAACTTTGGCCACGATCACCGATGAAGAATCAGGGCTTTTAAAACTCTTCTCCGACACGTAGCAAACCAGTTGCCCAGCCTCTACTCCTTCTTCGGCGAGAACTGGCCAATGCTTTGACAAACCGACACCACGGGGATGGGCTTGTTACAGAGAGGGTGGAAGTCAAAATAACAGGGGCCACCATTCTCAAGGGCCAACTGTGATTGCGTGTTAGATAACTGTCCAGACAATAGGAGCAAACAAATTAAAGCAGGGGAATCTACAGACATTCAGTATTCTAACAATCTTTTCAAGCCTTTGGCTTTGTAATTACAATGTATTTGAATAACAGCAATAAGCTGTTGGATTGAACAAGACTATTTGACACATGACATTAAATTGGAAATCCACGAAGTCTGCGTAGACCTGCTCATTCATATCAAAGTTATGACGGCTATGATGGAATATCTAGACAATAGGATATAAAATGTGGTGATTAAGAATGCTTTATTTCAACAAAGCAATAATACTGTTTTTCATCTAGAATTATATAATAGAGAGTCGCCTTTGGTCATAAGAAAAGCTATATTAACACATTAATGCATTTGCAGCAGTGATGTAGCAATTGTAAAGATATAAAGGCAGCCATAAAGCGAGTGCGAACTCATCTTAGGGCAGGCTATTTGGTCTGTAATAACAATAATAAATTGTGCGTGTATGCAGTGGTCCTACATATTTGATCCCCTCTTGACAATGAAAACACTTCCTCAATTGCAAACTGGAAAATATTAATCAAATTGTGATTTCATTCACGTTATCTCTAGCTCCATCATATTCTGGCCAAAGCACACAGCTCTCCAAAGGCACCTAACTAGGTGTGATTTTCTGAACCAAACTTGGGTGTGTGAACAGTTGGCACTCCGTTTCAAAGTCACAGCCCTGCAGCAGGTCTTTGTAGTGCTCTTTGACGTCTTGGTAGAGTGGGGCGTAGGCCTGGCTCGCAGTCATACCATGGAAAGTAAGTGGCTGCTCGTTGAGTAACGGCTGCAGCCGCAGACCGTCAGCACCGCAGTCGTAGAGCACCAGGAGCAGGTTGGCGAGGTAGGGCAACATCCGGCTGGTCCGGAACGACCGATGCTCCTGTCTGGCGTAGTTGTCGGCATTCAGAGGTTCGCGGTCCTTGAAGAAGCCGAGGAGGGTCAGGAGGGGCAGCAGAGTTTCAGCATGGCCCACCTGAACTGTCACAGCTTCCTGGACTGTGCTTCCCGACCTAAAACCAGAGAACGGAGATGACATTATCCTTCTTTGTAAGAGTGATATCTTGGTAGAACAGAAAACCTTTGCGAGTGTAATAATATTCGAATGCCGAACCGACCCGCTGGGAGTCAAATTACAACGTGCAAAAATAACATGGTTATGAATTAGGAAGAGAGAGTTTAAATAAATTAGGATTCCCACCACAGTTCCTTGTAGTACAGTGAAATTCTTTCAAAGAGCATTATAAAGATTATGCCAGTGTGACTTGCAAGATTAGATTACCCAGCAAGGCAATATTTGCCCTTTGTACAGACCAAAACCGTTCCCTCAAAAGGATTTGGAAAATACCTATTTACTAATTCTGAGACAGCAGTGCCTTTAAAATTACAACATTCTTATATGCCTGGTGCAGAATTGACAAACCCAACAAAATCATCCCAAATTAAAAATGAAAAAGCAGCATTTTAACAAACCTTGGTCTATGAACAATCCCAGAAAAACAGTTTAACTTGATGTGTGGGTTCAGATGTACGATTGAACAAACACACGAGGCACAGCAAAAACACAGAACAAAAGAAGAAATGTCGCCACTGTATTTGTACTTACTCATTGGCTGCCGAGTCGAGACGACTGAAGACATCATGAAAAAGGATGCAGCTAGACTTCCTGTTAATGTCATGACCATAGCCTCTTTTCCAGAACTGCTTCAGATCATTGGAGTACTCCAAAACCTGGTGGCAAACATAAGAGATGCTACTATTTATGTTTGATTGATGAGTGACATGTGATGTACAGCTGACTATACAGTGTGCTAAAAAGCTAAAAAGCAATAGAAAGTATCCGTAGAAGTATTTGTTTCAAGTATAATCTCAAGAGCGCTACAAATACAGTAATATAACATAGTAGATTGAAAATCTAAATATCCTGTACATTGTAGCTCCTTTCACCCAAAGATACCACATGTACAAGCTTTCAAAACACTAACATTTCAAACTTTGTGTCTGTTAAAAGACTTAGTTCTATACTTCGTACACAACATTACGCATACAACCACTCACACCTAGGACGAGTTTAGTCACCAATAAACTTGCATGATTTGATCCAAACCGGACTCAAGAGTATCATCCCATCATATCTTAAGACAATATTAAATATACAGTAACTATGGCCACAGTTTAAAGGTGTTTTGGACCGTTTCAAAATGCAATTGATGTTAGCAAGAACACAGCAGCTTTCACATTAAAACACCAAACCTCACTGAGTCAGAAATAACATTTCAAATCTTGCCTAGTATTGTTGCCCCTTATGTCTGAGTATGAACATTAAATGAGTTGGGGTACTCAGACTTGAATTTACTGTCTTGGTTGGGACAATTCTATATAATGCCAACTAAAATTAGCATAGCGGTTTTTTGGTCGGCAGGCTTCCATAGCAAGGTATAAAACCGACTAGGATTGGCTAATTAATTTTGTGTACAACTCAAAATGTTAGCTGACATGTGACATAACACAGTTACAAGAGAAAATTCAACATTACAAGGTGGTAAAAAAGCGGTTTCATGCAAAATTGTTGTTATTCCCCCAAAATATTTTCACATCAAAAAAGTGAACGAACGCACTTGCTTACTCCGTACTTCAACTATTTACTATTCTCCCTGGTGTTCCCAGTTCCCTGGTGGGTTGGTGAAAAAACTTTGATTACCTGGAGGGCTGTTCAATCAATCTAACTGGACTAATACGTTTTCAAATGTGGGGAACTCATTCTCTGAAGTACTGTTTAAACAGATTTCTGTTTCCTTCAGAGCAGCCCAGTGGCTTGGCAGTTTCAACTGTAGCCTCACACCAAGAAAGTCCAGGGTTCAATCCCCACCTGACCCCAGAGCTTTTCTGTGTGGAGTTTGTGTGTTCTCCCTCCCATGTTTGCATGTGTTTCCTCCTCTGGTTTGGATCAAAAACATGCAATTCCATTGGTAATTCAAAACTCGTTTGTTGTCTGTCCCTATGAGTTTCCTTCAATTCAATAGCAGACATTCTCAGGAAAAAGTGGGGGAAATGAATGTCATTAATTTCATTACAGTGCCTGGTTATGGGCAAAATAATGTATTTGAATAAGAAATACATGCAGTAGGAATAATGCAGTAGGAATAAATAGGAACAAAATTGTGCGTAATTAATCGCCATGAATGAACCAAATGTCAAGTACCTTTGCATCAACCTCATCAAAGAGTTGACACCAGGGGGAGTTCACAGTCTTGATTGCAAACTCATAAGCACATAGATAAAAGGCAGCCTCAGCCATATCTAAAAAGAATACAGATACATAGGCATTTAACAGTTGTTTAAATTTCTTTGCAGCACCACATTCCCATACTTTAGTCTATTCAATAAACTCTATAGCTTTTATAAAGGCGATGACAAAAATGTAACACAAATACTCAAGCTAACATCATAAAAAAAATATCTAGAGCCAGGTTCCAAACATGCATTTGTGATAAGTTTAAATCAATTTCACACTTCTTAAGACGTTATTTTAGAAATAGCTGCAAACCTGCTGTTATGAGATTATAATGGACGTTGAGGCGATCGGCAATTTTCTCCTGAACCCTGCTCATCTCTGGACCCAACTTAAACTTCTCCATCTCAGCCAGTGCAGATGGGTTCTTATCAACATCCTCCAAAAATTTGGTGCAATGGTCAAAGAATCTCATCAAGGCATCATTAACTTCATGGTCAAAAGTTGCATCTTAAATGGCAAAAAAGGAATATTGTTCAGGAAACAGTATTCATGTGTAGACAAAACGTGTATACTGCAGTACTGTACCTTCAATTTCCCATAGCTCTGTCAGTCCTCTCTTAAAAGCCAGGGTGCTATTAACACATCTGTGCTTTGAACTGGTCATGAACTTGATGCGACCCTCACGAAGATTCTTCTCAGATATCAATGCTGGGAATAATTTTGACAGTCTGACAGCAAGGTGTCTGTGATCATCAACTCCTTTCTGGACGAGCCGTCCATCCATGTCGTCTGTGTACCACATGTTCCATAGATTTTTGATATCGTGTAGCCATTTCTCTCTATTGGCGGCACTACGCTTAACCACGTCGTACATTTGTCGCATCTTTCTGACGTTTTTAGTTGTTGGGTATCTTGTACCATGCCTAACGATGGCAGTTAGATGAATCGCGTGGCATTCTGCAGATGGGGGCTGTAAAATGGATTTGTTTACAGCGAGTATGTCATCTATAAGATATGGATTCACTTCTTCATATCGTCCTTTGGTGGTGAAATATTTGGCTATTGTTGGTATACGTGGATCATCCTTAGATTCTTCTGATAAAAAACAACACGAAATACTTTTGAAAAACAGATGGTAAACAATCAATCGAGACGCGATCGTCAAAAACATCGCAGCTTCGAGTCAGTTCCCTTACGTCATTTCAGTCTCAACGAGTGGGAGCACACGTCTCTTTCGCGGAGTTTAACACAACACTAGGCCTATATTGTGATTGGGTGAAACAAGCAAAACAAAAAGAAAAATATATTATATTTGAAAAGTCTTTGTTGCTGAGACAATTTTACTTCACTCGCCAATCAAAAATGCAAAGTAGCCAGGAGTAGCCCATGATGGTAGTAGATCAGAGAGTATGTAAACGCTAATTTCGAAAAATTGTGTTTGACTGAAAAGATTTGTTTCGAGATTCTTGTTTTAAAAAAAGCTACGCAATATGTTCTATAGTTAGAGAAGTTTCATTTTCATACAACTTTTAAAGGTAGTCTATTTTGTATAAATA
>JAVQJS010140684.1:0-10805 GCA_036024795.1 Galaxias rostratus | reverse complement strand
TGTAGTCCCTTCGTTACTACATTATAGTAACACTACATTTACATGGGTTGCATTAATGTGACTTTTAAACAATTCATAAATTGTGTACAGGGCTCGAAACTAGTTATCTTAAGGCTATTGATTGTATTTAGCCTTACACAGCGTACATTAATTGACTGAAAATGGTGACTACTATTGGACTAATTTGTCAAAATGAAAGATAATCATCACTTCACTATTACAGACAGTCCGTTCGGAACGATTTTTTTTCTTCATATACTAAAGAGCAAATTGCTATTCCTCTCTCATCGGTGTCACCCATGACATTTGACGTCAGTTCTTTCATTAAAATCTGGTCTGTTCAACGAAAAGGGTAAAAAAAACTCAAGTAACAATTTGGATTCGTTCAAAGAACATGTATTAACTTCTTCAAAGATATTAAGAGGTTCGAATTATTAAATGAATAGCTAATTGTAAATGATGAGGCGAGATAAGTTAAAAACTTCACACAATATAGTTTAATTACATTGTATTGGCAGTGCATTAACGCTATCAAATGCTTATTGCATTGCTATTTTCTTTATTGACACAATTTCTCAGCCCAGTTTACTACTAACTCAACTGTGCACAGGCAGCAACACATAGTTGGAGCCAGGTCCAGTGGATGCTGAATTATTGATGGTTGGGTACAGTGTCTTGTATTGGTGCATAATGACAACAGGGATATTGGATATGCTAGTGTGGGGATGTAAGAGTCATACATAACACTTTGTTTCACCATGGTTTTCACAGACAACCACTGTCTCCAAGATGTTAAGATGCACAGCATTAATAATTCACGTGGGATTAAAGTCGATTTATGAGCTCTACATTTGTATAGTTTAGGTCTGTGAAAGACAACGGTTGAAATTAGTTAAAAACTGTGGCTATGGTTTTGATAGCTCCTGTATCATTACAGGCAGTGTCTCATCCAAACTTGGCCCACATGGTACAGGGAACATTCCTCGCATTCTTTTTGTTGCAGTGGACTTCGCCTAGCAGAACAACCTTAACATGAACTGACATGAGGAGAAATGCCGTTTAGAAAGTTGTGTTTTTGTCTGTAAGGAGCAAAAGCAAGATTTGCGGCTGAAGACCAAACATTTTTTGACATAGCCTCTGATTAACAATCATAACATTGTTGAGAGCATCTGAACTCTACATCATGTATAAGTTAAGGCTCGGTTTGGTGAGTTGTTTAGAACTTCCGTAATATGTGGTTTAATTTGTGATAATTCCACCCTGCGGACTAAACAGCAGAGCTGACCCAAAATTCCAACAGCATGCATTTTTGTCCATTTGTCCTTGTTTTTCCTAAATGTTTGCTGGGTTGCAGTTTTCATTGTAGGTTTGATGTGGTTTAGATAGACCACTTTCAATTAATGCATTCACTCATTTGCTCATTCATTCAGCCAGTCAGCCAGCCATTCATTTAATCAGTTAGTCAGTCAGTCAGCCAGCCAGTCAGCCAGCCATTCATCCATTCAGTCAGTCAGTCAGTCAGTCAGCCAGCCAGTCAGCCAGCCATTTAGTCATTCATTCATTCATTCAGTCAGTCAGTCAGTCAGTCAGTCAGCCAGCCAGCCAGCCAGCCGTCCATTCATTTGTGCAGTCATTCATTCATTCACTTGTTAATGAATTAATTAACTAATTCATTCATTCTTTCTTTCATTAAAGTGGAAATAATCTTTTAAAACGTATTTAGACTAACATAAAGGAAGACATCAACAGACAGAATCTACAAAAAGAAAATCGACTGTAATAGTGAATGTTGGAAATACAAACAGCAAAGATAAAACTGTGAATATGTCTGTCTTTGTTAAGTGTGGAATCCTAACAGATTTAGTTTCTGTCATTCAGATCAAAGGACATTAACTATGGACTGAAGAGCTGGGGACTGATTTGGTTTTGAAATTTTCGGAGCATTTCCCAGATGCCTTCTGCTCACCTGACCCTACATAACATGTTTCGTTCCCCCTGCTCAATGCTGGTCTACAGTAGACTCACTAGGTGCCTAACATGCATGCTAGAAAGAAGTCCCATGACCAGAGGGAAAGAAGGGCCTCTCTGACGTATGGCGTCAGACTGACTCTTTCCCTCCACCCGGTGCACTTGTCCACCTAGAGAGAAGATTTATGGTCCGTTGGCGGGACATTCCTTTGTTGTTTGGATAAAAGGTGGCTGCAGAGGATGAGAGGGAGGAAAGGAAGATTTGAGAGGAACCTAGGGAATGTTGGCGCTGAGGTTATACCAGCTGAGTTGATTTAGTTGCACCAGTACAAACAAGCACCCATTTCTGCTAAGGTCTGTGGGCAGTCAGCTTGTGGACAGGGAATCCAGCCTTAAAGTGCAAGATGACCTTGATTCGCTACCAAAGGGGTGGTTGTGTTTGGTAGTGTGTGCCTTAGGTAGACATGGCCTTGGAAAAAAGAGAATGTGGTCGGTGGTCACATCAGTTGGTAAACACTTTGTTGGAGACGAATGCCGTTGTTTCTGCTTACGTGCATACATAATGAGAAGTCTTATTCTACGTTCATTGTTTTCAGTTTTGTGAATGTGGTTTCCTAAATAGAATTTCAGGGCCAACCTAATGTGAGTGTGCACATCATTGTTTTTCTCTTATTATCTTTTTGAAGCTGCCTCAAACTTTTAAGGGTGGTGATAGAGTTTATGTCTTTTTAGTTTTTTTTAGAATCCTGTTTGCATTTTAGGAAGACAGTTATGTAACATCTCATATGAAATACATTAAGGCTCAGCTTCAGGGTGGGGCATATCCTAGGACACCTCTGGGTCTTTTTAGGGAAAAAACATTTTAGTCTCTCAAACATTTTCCTGTGTCGTTGACAACCCTGCCATGGCTCAGCTCGCATTGGCCATCTGTATACTCTTCCTCGAGGTGGAAATATTTATGCAGGAGAGGCACTCCACCCCCTTGCGTGTGTGTGTGTGTGTGTGTGTGTGTGTGTGTGTGTGTATGTGTGTGTGTGTGTGTGTGCAGTTGCTCTTCATCATCAAAGGCCAAGTTGCAACTCTTACTAACTCTTGTAAATGTGTATCTGTGTGTGTCTGTTTGTGTATATCTGCGTGTGTCTGTTTGTTTGTGTGTGAATGTGTTTTTGTGTAAGTCTGTGTGTATGTTTTGTGTGTGTTTGTGTGTCTCTGTTTGTGTGGTATAATGAAGGCCAATTGTTATTCAGAACAGGCAGTTGAGCAAAGAATGAGAAAAGGAATGAGGATATTTGGTGGAAGTTGCAGGGCAAGAAAGGGGTCAGAGAAAGACAAATCTAGAGAACAAATCCAGCAAAATAGATGTAGGAAAGGATAAAGGACGAAACTAGAGAGAATGACTGAGAGGAGAAGAAAGGGTGGAGAAATGCATTTGAAGAGGGGAAAACATGCATAATGAAGATCCATTAGTTTGACTCTCGGCTCCAACTACTTGGCCTTTTCTCCATTCCCGTCATTGTGCTATAGGTTCACATTAAAGGAGTACTGTGTTTTGGTAATAAACTGAATGGTTTCCCACACTGAACCAGGGGTTAGTTTGGTTAAATTCAAAGTAGATTGTCTAATTAGGGAGTTTTTTGGGCAGGCATAATGCAAGTCTGCTGTCTGGGAATATATTTGAATAGCCGCCTAAAATAGCAAGGGAATAAATGTGATTGATACAAAGGTGTAAGCATTGCTTAACATATGGGGTATGCCAGTGGAATCATGGCATGTTGTGTATGTGTGTGTCAGCTTTTGTTACGGCGTTGTAGTCACTCCCTGGTCAATATGCCTGCCTAACCTAGTCCTGTGTAGATGGCCAGTAGAGACAATCAGGGGTCCTGGAGGTCCTCTGACACACTCAGGCCTATTGCAATCAGTCACTAGCCACTTTGGATTGGCTTCCCGGAGGGTTTTCCCGATTGTCCAGTTAGTTGTCCCCATTCTGTGTTTTATCTTCCTGAAACATATAAATACAGTGCACATCTGTTTTCTATTACGCCGGGCTTTGTTTTGACTGCACTCTCCATTGAATAGGACGAGCTGGATCCACTGGCACATTGTGTGTAGATGCTGAAACCTTGCACTTATCGCTTTCTTTGTTTATGGATTTAAAAGGAAAAATGTAGACTACTTTTTTTTAAAATGGGAAATGATACACAATGCATTTACTTGAAGCTAGACTCAGGACAAAATCTTTTGTTCACCAATAGGCAATTCACAGAAGGTTTGAACATATTTCCTTGATCTCAAATAATTCAAGATCATATCAATTGCATGATAAGCATAACAGCTTAATACCATTGAGCTAATATTGACCCCTAGGGATTCATTCAACAGTGGCACAGACAGACCTCTTGTTAGACCCCCCAACCACCCACCCCCCCGATTCCCACATTACACACACACACACACACACACACACACACACACACACACGCATGCACTCCAGTATATCACATGTGCTGGAAAACTATACGCTGCAAAAGAAAAGGCCTGACAAAATGTCCACTGTTTAATGTCCAGAACGATCCAGCGAGCACCCACCTGTCTTTTTGCGGCACGTTGCTTCCAGCTGAATGTGTTTAAATGGACGCAGCACTTTGTGTGAGGACACATTGGCTGGCAGTACAATGAGTCGGGGTAAACAAGCTAACAGGGAAATAAAGAGGCAACAATGCCCCCCTCCTCTCCTGACCCACTCCAGAGGATTCTAACACTATAACTTGTGGGGGTATCTGCCCCTGAGCACCCATCTGGGTAGGATGGAGCCCTACTGTTACTGTTTTTATGTGAGAGGGCATGTTATGCACATACCACTGCTCTATAGCTGCAGTTGGGAAAATAGAGGCTTCATTGTCGGCGGGAGATGACCCCGTCGAAAATCTAAATCAACCAATCAGCAGATTTGATTACATCAAGCCTTACTGAACTGACGAGCAGACACACACACACACCCACACACAAACATGTTGACGGAATAACCCATGCGTACATCAGTTTAGACTCTGTGTCAAAGCAGTAGACCTTATAAACAGATAAAAACAGGCTGTACCTTGTGTCGTGTGTCAATTTAGAGAACGGAATGAAAGAACGTTCCCTCCACATTAGGGTGGACTCTGGTAAAGCTCAGAGACAACAAGCCACGTCTGCTGTGTAGCATACGTACATATGTCCATTTAGAATCACACACAGGCTAGAGACATTTGCACATCTTGTAGGCCACTCACACACTATGTGAAGAAAGTTCCAGCACAGCTCCCCTGGTCACACAGTTGCTGCTTTGTCACTCTGTCAGCTGTTTGGTGTGTGTGTGGGTATGTGTGTGTGTGGGGGTCTGTCTGTGTGTGTGTGTGTGTGCGTGTGTGTGTGTGTGTGCGCGCACGTTCATGCATGTGCATGCATTTTCGTGTGTGTGAAAGGCAGAGAGAGACCTCTGTTGACTTAGCTGTCTGTCGTAACACTGTTACTTTCATCAAGATGGCGCGAGGTGACTGGACTGCCTCTGTCTCCAGCCTCTGATTTGAAAGTTACCGATCAATAGCGTTGTAGGGTCCACAGATAGATTTGCTGTGTGTATAACATTATAGCATCTCCAATTTAAGGCTGTTAAACTTTTATGACTTATTTGACCACAAGGCTCAATTTGCTTTTAAATAGGCTCACATCATTTTAACTTTTAGTTATTGCCATGCAACTGTCACTATCAAACCTTAATACATTTATTTGTAAGTAGGCCTTCTTCCTGTTTCTAGTCCTACTTTGGGCTTAATAATCAACATTCGGTCCAAAGACCATAAATCATCACTTGTACATAGGCACGCCTGTCTTTTACAATCCTCCTATCTCGACTGCCAGCAGCGAAACGCACCCAGCATCATTTAACAGAGCCAGACAGTGCGAGCAGCACTAAAAGCTGGCAATGTACAAAGCAACCAGGGCCATAGGCATCATTCATTCATTCCACACAGAAAGGCTCAGTATATTATGTGAGATGCACGTTTAGTTAGATACCTGTGCTGTCTTGCAGCCGTTGCTGGAGAAGCCCGCATGTCCAGAACTAAAGAAGATTTTTGGGTTTGATATTAAACTTGTTCAGGGGAAAGAGTTCTGACTTACAATGAAAAAGATGCCCCTCTGTTTGAATTCTCAGTATTTGACTGTTATTTTTAAGATAACATTTGCACTTGTTTGGACTGACACTGACACACTTCCATGAGTGATCCCCCTGGGTGGTAGAGGAGGCTACTCAGCTTAGTGCCTAGTTCTGCACATCAACCACAGCCACGACTTCATCAAGTGACTGATTAGACACCTCTTCATTATGATGGGATTGTGGAACTCCTGACAACAAGATGCCTGAAATGTGAGGTTAATGTTGCACTAGGAAGAACATCAGCCACTCTATTGGTCAAGGGACCGGTCATAATAGAGAGACCACAATATATCACACAGAGTGGTAGGGCTGGGGAAAAGCAGTGATCTCCCAATTTGATTTTGATTCAAAATGTTTTAATTCAATTCAATATAAAAATGTATTTAATTTGGTGTGATATCAATTCAATATCAATGAATTTGAAGTAGTCATTATCTCCGGGTACTCCGGTTTCCTCCCACAGTCCAAAAACATGTGGGTTAATTGGGGGCTCTAAATTATCCGTAGGTGTGAGTGTGAGTTTGGGTTGTTGTCTGTCTCTATGTGTTGCCCCTATGAGAGACCTGTCCAGGGAGTACCCCGCCTCCCTCCCTATGTCAGCTGGGATAGGCTCCAGCCTCCCTGCAACCCTGCATAGGATAAGCGTTATAGCTAATGGAAGGGTGGATAGTTGGATAAAGTATTCTTATAAACAGATTATTTTAACCACACCGGAAACCACTTAACGTATAACGTGGTGAATTACAGAAAGTATGTATGGAAAACATTGATTTCTGGGCTCAAAGCATGACTTTAAAAAATGTTTAATTCAACCGAATAAATAACACTGATACACCACAGTGCTTTGGAATCAAAAATAGAGTGTATCCCTTCCTTGTCCTCCATTCACATGAACCTTTACAATAATGATTCCATTGAACAAGATACTGCATTAAACATATAAAATTTATTTGCCAGGCAAATAAGCTATACAATAGAATTACATGTGTCTCATGATTGTATTAAGAACTATACTACAATATGTGATATACCATTCTATCTAATCAAAACAATACCCAGGTTAATATCAGAATCCATATATGACAAAGATATTCAAAAGGAATTGTTGACGGACAAAAATGTTTGAACTATTCAGTACATTAAATTATTTACAATCTTCACAAATAGAAACACGATGGTAAAAGCAACTATTTTTGTCTTTGGTGGTTTATTTACTGTGTAATTTCATGAACGGGAAATGAAACAAAAGTTATAAATATTCTAAGCAAGCAACACCGAAAAGCTCGTTGGACTCATAGCCCATGAATGTGCGGATGCATCACTGCTTTATATTGGAACGAATTCATACCTCCTTCGTATTACATTCAATTGGACTAACTCACGGAGAACCATTATGTGCCTTAAGGCCTCCGACATGGAGCCGTCAATAGGGGAACGGGACCAGCCATCCCTGGTGCAGGGGACCCTCTCCAAACACCAAGTCCTTCCCAATGTGTCGCCGTTTAGCTGAAACTGAAACAGAGTTCACCTCCTGGTGGCTAAGCTCATATCCTCAATCTGTTCTCTCTCTCTTTCTAACTGTCTCCCTTTCTTTCCCTCTGTCCCCACCCTCCTCTAATAATTTTTCTTTCTCTAAAGTCTTCTCTTTGTCAGCAAATCAAATAAACCTGAATTGCAGGGTTGCAGTAGCTTTTTAAGTAGGCCTACTATTAAAGCCAAAAGTACATTTAGCTTTAGTGGTTCCCCTTGCTCCAGCACGCATTGCCATCAGTAAACATCAAAGTTATTATCCGTCGGTATCGGAATGCCAGACTGGTGTCTCAAACTCGTGGACCCACATCTGACTCAGCCCCTGTGTCCTGTCCAGGCTTGGTAGGAGTCTAGAGATAGTTGTGGCTAGGCCTCTGAAGGTGATTGGCTTTGTTTTGCACTGAGCTGGTGATCTCCTGATTCATCTGACTTCCAGGTGTGTGTGTGTGTGTGTGTGGTGTGTGTGTGTGTGTGTGTGGTGTGTGTGTGTGTGTGTGTGTACACATATGATATGGGAAGAATTGTGTAGTCAATAGGTTCATGTTAAGGGGGAGCCTACATTATGAGGGATGCTTTGTTTCAGTAACATAATGACAACATTTGTGAACAAGAAAGAAACCAAATTTCCAATTTCCAAAATTATGAGAATGCAAGATAATATGCTGTATAATAGCGAGCCAACTTACTTTAGCTTGGAAAAAATAGTTCCAAGTTGACTTGCAATTGGATTAGAACAACAACTTTACTGCAGTGGAAAAACTAGTGGCCAAATAAATGAAACCCAACATCAGAATCGGACAACAGATGTCCTAGTTCCTTAGTTTAAATATTGTTGGTTTACTTGAGGCGACCTCCCTATATCCTTTGAGCTGACCATTTCACATCGTTTTCAGTGCGTGTTTGTGGGTAAATATTTGTCTTTATTTCAAGCACTGTTCTACTAGTCCCGGATGTGTTGTAATGTCAGTGTGTCTCAGTTCTTCTTCTTGTGTGCTGAACTATGCGTCATAACTTTTTTTCACCCCTAATTAAAAAAGTTGGAAAAGGTTGCAGAACACAAGAGACAACAGCTGTGAACCACATGGACATGTCTATGGGAATGGGATTCAATTGGCCCAGTACACTAGCAAGTTGTCATTCCTTTGTGAAGAGTTGAGCCTGATGGAGTTGAGGATGTGTTGTTATCATCTGGCAGGCCGAAGCAAAGCACGTGTTGACAGGGCACCGACACAGTGACATGCCCAGAAATACCACTAAGAGGCTTGTCTGGGCCAATCTAGCTAGACGAGGATTAGTCATGGTAGCCTGTTGATCTCTCCATTTAGCTACCCAGTGGTCAAGGAGATGGAGGCCTTCAAACACGCTGTCATTTTAACGCTGAACCCTGTAATAAATATCAGACCATTGTCTTTGAAATACTCTTGAGCTCCGACAGATCTGTTGCCAGTCTTGCCCTCTTTGTCACTCAGGGGTATGGGCTTGTGAGTCGTCCAGGTAGATGGGATGATCTGCCCACAGAAACCAATGTGATATGGTCAGCTTAGCTAAATGGCTATCCAACCATCTGTCTGACCATCTCTCTTTCTGATCAACACTTTCACTGTTTGGCTGTGAATGCCTATGATATCTAAGGGGAATTCTAACTGTGTTTATATCATTGACTGTTAAACTGTTCTGACACAAAATGTAAAATGTGACAATACAGTGCCAATCATCAAAATGTCATGATGTCACAACGTCATTTAAAATTGGCCCGACCATACTGTACACTCCTACTTTACTTCCAGAACTTTGCCCAAAAAATGTACAATTAACTGTGTAGACACTTCTAAATGGTGCCCCCACAGTAAAAACTTGGTTTACTAAATTTACTTATTTACATCTGTATATATATATAAAATATATATATAGGCTGTAATGTTTTGCATTTTAATCTTATGCTAGCAGCTTATGCCAAGAGTTTTTTTTCCCTTACAATTCCTCTACCGTATTTTGGATTATTCAAGGTCAGTCATTGAACTCTTCAATATCTAGTTTGACTACTTTGAGGCTTAAATGTGCATTGTGGAGGTGTCCACTCTTGTGCCTTCTTGGAAAGGATAAATGCTGTGAAGTAGCTGATACGGCCTCTGTAGAGTCTGTCTGTCTTAAATGGTTTGATTATGAGGTTACTTGATGCGTGCTCGTTCCTCAGCCGTCACTGTGTAGCTGCAGTCTGCTGTGAATGACTGGTGACTGTATGCTGGATGTAGTCCTCCCCGTCAGGTTCCACTCCACCTGGTCCCAGCACCACAGCTAGTGACTGTGCTGTCCACCACCTCTTGACCTCTCGTGTGGAGGGGCAGTGATGAAGAAAACCTGGGAGCCCCACCCTGACACACCCTTAACACCTGAAAGCTATGTTTAAAACGCTTTCGCTCTTCATGTTCAGTCATGATACTGTTTCGCAAGAGAATGTAATCCTTCATCAGGGAGAGGGTCAGACGTGCTTTTTCTGACAGTGTTTGTGAAGAAGCACCAGTGAGTCGTCTTTAGTCTGGCTGGCCCGGACAGAAGCCTCGAGACGAGGAGACACTGGCAACGCGCGGTCACCTTAGTTGTCATAACGTGTCAACATTCTTTTTCCTTAGCTTTAAGAGAGGCAACCATGCCACCGTGCTGATGAAACAGTGGATCGAGTTTCCTTATGACCAATCCTCTGGTGGGACTTGATAATGTTGTGTTGGAAAGCCACGAAACCCATTGGCCGTTCCCTTCATGCAACCTCTTCAGAGCGCCACTGTTCGGCAGCTCTGGTTCCTCTGCGTGGCCTGTTATTAGCTAATGGTCATGCTTGGGTTTCATTGGGTCTTCAGGACTGTAGTGTCGGGTTCTGACCTAGCTAGAGTGAGCCGTATGCAGGAAGCGCTCTCGGTTAATTAAACCTTTATGAACCGGTATGAGACCCCTAACATTTAACATATTAGATAGTTACATACATAAACTAATGGAGACGCACTGAAAATACATGCTCACATACACACACACACAAACACACACACACACACACACACACACACACACACACACACACACACACACACACACACACACACACACACACACACACACA
>JAVQJS010140661.1:0-20380 GCA_036024795.1 Galaxias rostratus | reverse complement strand
AATCTAAACTGTGATACAAACCAGCCCATTAGCCTTTTTGAACCGTTACACCTCATGGTATGTTTATGTTTTGGCTGGCGTGGTATCACTCAGACTGGGTGTAGTTTCTGATAGCTGTCGGTCCATTTTTCAGTGTATGTAATTAATTGGTGATCTAATTGTGTGTAAAAGCGCTTTGTGTCATGATAAAGCGCTTAAAACTAAATAAAATGCATTATTATTATGCATTTATTTGTTTATATAGAGATTTGCTTTGTACATTTTGCAGTAGAATTTTGCTCCACAGACATTGAAAATTTAGGCGAAGTTTGAGACTGTCCTAATGATTTCAGTTGGTTAATAGATTTATAGAGCATTGTATACAAACACATTTTCACGTAAGGGTAATTTATTGAATTGACATCTATATGCCACTGAACGCATTATTTCTATTCTTTACAGGTGGTATTTGGCCTTGCTTTGCTCAACTCCAGTTGTGCCGATCTACGAGGATTTGGTATGTATAGCTTGCTTTTTAATAGACTACTATGCTGTGTTTGCATTTCTGCTTTTTTTTGGCCTTACGTCATCTTGCTCTGGCCTTCGTTCAGCGGCACAGTTCATCAAACAGAAGGTCCCAGACCTCCTGCGCTCATACGTGGACGCCAACCTTGGAGGGAACCAGGAAGGTGGCTTTCAGGACATTGCCATAGAAGTCCTGCACCTGCTCCTCTCCCATCTTCTGTTTGGCCAAAAAGGATCCAGTGGGGTCGGCAAGGAACAGATTGACGCCTTTATCAAGACATTGTGCAGAGGTACCGACAGCCACCATTCTTGCCATAAAATTTAACATGGTATTTAGGAAAATGTATTGTAAAAATCTATTGGAAAGAAGTGGTTTAACATTAATTTAATAATAGTCATGCTAAAATAAAACCTAATCTTAATTGTGATTTACTATTGTCTTTGCTAGCTTGCTGAAATGAATGTGTTTTCAGACTTCCCCCAGGAACGTTGTCCTGTGGTGCTCGCGCCACTCATTTACCCTGAAAAACGGGACATCCTCATGGACAGGATTCTGCCAGATTCAGGAGAGTTAGCCAAAACCATGATGGAGAGTTCGCTTGCAGAGTTCATGCAAGAAGTGGGCTATGGCTTTTGTACAAGGTAATTCTCTTTCACTAACATGTCAGTGTCTATTTTAGGTGTAATTTTGTCGAAGCCTTTTCTTACAAACATTGCATGGTATATACAGTGCATATGGCTGCAAGCAAATTCTGTCTGCCATTTTGTGTGCAGAATGACAAGTTGTGCTATTCTTAGACATGTATGTCCATTCATGGGAGGGTTGATGGGGAGATTCTTGCTAAAACATAGGAGTTGTGCTAATGTGACGATTCAAATCGCTAACATGATAAATGAATCGGGATACAAAATGCCCTAACGCTAGATGTTTGCTTCGATGGCTATGGTGAACGATAACGGTTCTATGTAGGTGTTGAGATATGGTCACCATGACAATGAGATTGTTAACTGCTGCTTAACTTGCTTGATCATATCAAAATCCCAGGGGTCATCTATGTATAGACAAAGTTGATTGTTTTTGCATAGCTTATTGCGTACCTCAGATATAAGATGCAATTTGTCATTTATTTCACAGTATTAGTGAAAGGAATTACTGAGGGCATAATTTGTTTTCTAAATAATCTTGTTTTATTTTTCTGTGAGATCAATATATTGGTACATCCCTATACTTAACATAAAGAATAAAGTTATTAACCCTCTGAGACCTAGTCTTTTTTATGGCGATGTTTGATAATTGTAGTCAGCTACGTTAGCAAGAAGGCGCAACAAGCCAGCAGTAGCAAGGCTTCTACTCAAACAAGCTCAAATTAAAGCATTTTCAAGGGGTGGGTCACGCTTGACTGCTAAAAAAGCCTGAATGATTGTTGAAATGGGTTTCTTTAGGGAGTTGCACTTTTTTATTTCAGGGGTTAAGCCATAGCTAACAAAAGCATTCAACCATTTCTTTATTTAATTAGATCTTAGCAATGTTACGGTAACGGTATACTCTAATTATTAGCTCTGTAATGTGTTAGCCCTGTTAATTGTCAGTGCTGTTATGTCTACTATTCGGTCACCTTTGCAAACCAAATACATTTACAGGACTTCACTGTCTCAGTTGTAATGTAGTCAGGCATTGGCTCAATTTATTTATCAAGTGCAGAATTACTAGTTATGCAGTCAACAAAATCTGTTGTCCCGGGTGTTTCCTGGGAAACGGCTCTGTCCATCCGAAACACTTTTTTTTTTTTTTACCCGGGACAGCTGGATGCCGTTAGTCTTGAGCCCTGTTTTCATTATTTATCCCTTTTCCATTGTAAAGTCAGTTGTCATATTCCTTTTATACATAGCATCTGAAAGTAGATTGCGGAGACATTAAGACCTGTAAAGGTTTTTTAAAAGCTAATTTCTTATAGTTCTTTAGGAAGTGCATTTTCTGTACAATTTTTTTTTATTTCCTTCACAGTCTCGATGAATGTAGAAACATCATTCTGCAATATGGAGTCCGAGAAGTGACAGCCAGCCAGGTGGCCCGGGTGTTGGGCATGATGGCACGCACACATTCAGGCTTGGCTGATGGCATCCCCTTGCAGGTTAGTTGATCATTTACGGAAAGGAAAGCCAGTAAATACTAAGGATATTAATGCCATATTCTTCCTCTGATAACATGGGTTTTTAGCTGATATTTTTGGTTACTGTGCCCCTCTCCCCCAGTCCATCTCTGCACCAGGCAGTGGCATCTGGAGTGACGGAAAGGACAAGAGTGACAACTCACAGGCACACACTTGGAATGTTGAAGTCCTCATTGACGTGGTCAAAGAAGTGGTGAGTTGGCACTGAAGCTTGCAAACTATTAGTTTTAGTACAAAATCTGTATTGGTTGTAAATTTTAAAAACACAAAAAAAAAACACTTCTTTCTGTGTGTATAGAACCCCAATCTGAACTTCAAGGAGGTGACGTACGAGCTTGACCACCCTGGCTTCATGATCCGTGACAGCAAAGGGCTGCAGATGGTGGTGTATGGAATCCAGAGAGGGCTGGGCATGGAGGTGTTCCCTGTCGACCTGATTTACAGGCCCTGGAAACATGCAGAGGGACAGGTATTAATACTCATAATGAATTAGGGACAGGTATTAATACTCATAATGAATTAAACGTGCATTTGATTTGTAATGGGCTTTACATAGTCTGAATAATCTCAAATGCACACTGTTAAACAGATTTTTTTGTGCTGATGAATACTCAGGGTTATTGGAGTCAAATAAATCTGTTCTAAGTTTCTGCAGTTTTTCCATCCACTTCCCCTCTCATGATTGTCCATCCTTCTCTTTAGCTATCATTCATCCAGCACTCCCTAATGAGTCCTGAAGTGTTCTGCTTTGCAGACTACCCATGCCACACTGTAGCCATTGACATCCTTAAGGCTCCTCCTGAAGACGACAACCGGGAGATCGCCACCTGGTAGGATTACATTGGCATTCAGGCTTAAAGGCCTGCAACATTTTAAATAAACATACCTTTAATTACAGATATTTTATTGCGATGCTTTTGATGTTGTTATGGGCTTGTACCTTTACTAGATTTTCTGTGCTGTAGACATTTGTGACTACATTTTAAATGGCATTTGTTAAAATAGAATGAAGTGCTGCAATTAACGCTTTGGATAATCGGATTATTTCGTCGATTAATTGATGAATCGTATAAAACACAAAAAAATCTTCGGAAATAAAAAAAGCTAACAGAGTGAACACAACATAGACTTCAGTACGTGATACAGCATGCATTAAAGATATACACTCATTCTTTTGATTAAGTGCACAAAAAACATCTATTTTGTTGTCTCATAGACCTGAACTGTTAAGATCGTAAAACATGAAGTGAGGGTCTCACTCAGTTTTAATTTCAACTAAATAAACTATTTGAGATGGCTTAATCATTAAGTTGCTATTATGGTAATAAGATATAGGTGATCATTATCTACTGTGTAATGTTAATTTGGCTTGCTAGACTATCCACTTCTTTGATCTACCATTTATGGTAACCAGCAAGTTAATTTGTCATGCATGATTGAAATATATTCGACAGCTTGACCATTCAAGCTGAATCAGGCAGTGTTAATAATCTTGCTAGATTAATGTTAGCTATCTCTGCTCTCTACAGACATTAGTCAGCTGTCATGCAATATTCAAGGCGAATCACTGGCAAAACCCTGCTGATGATTGACAGGAATTGCCTTTTATTTTCTTAAATGGACATAGCCAGCCTGGCGACAAATCGTGCGATTACAGATCCAACGGATTGATAAGGAAAATATAATTTTGTAATAGTTATATCAATTTGTTTTTGCAACCCTAGTTGAACGGCTGTGAAGCGTCTGAAATTCTACAACTTTGAATTTACCCTTGAATGAAACTGCACTGGCAGCAGGCAGCATATGCTGTATGGCTTTGTGTTGTGAATCTGCCGTGTCTAGAAAGTGGAAAATAGAATTCTGAGTTCTGTTCGGTGAGAAGAGCAGTAGGCAATGAGTTTAGTTAGCATAGATAAAACTTCACAAATGGCTGAATCATCCGAGGCAAGTCTAAAAGATCACATGCAGATTATAGCCAGTGCCCAGGTAGTTTGACATCACTGAATCAAAAGATAGATATCTTGTTGCAAATTTAGATTTCCCTGTGTGGATAGGTAACCCCAGTATATACATTGACGTCTGCAAGATCAAAAAACCTGACATATTGTTTAAGTTCAATTCTGCCTTGGTTGCAACCATCTTTTCATTGATTTTCTAATAAGGGTAGTGTACAATCTTGTATGCTGAGTGAATGTTGTCATACTGTGGCTTCACTGTGTCGAGGGTCTTAATCTGCATTGCCAATCACTATCTAGTGCTGGGTCCCTCACAGGGGTCAGCTCACCTGCTAAGGTTGCAGGTTGATGAATTATTTTATTGGCTGGAAAGATTTTCTTTTACTACTTTTGCCTTAAAATGTATGGAACACGAACCAGACAGATCATTTGGTTGTATTCAAAGTAAAAAAAAATCTTTGTATTTTTTTTGCAAATATTAAAATAAAACATATCGCATCTACATACATATTCACACCCTGTCCCGTGACACACAAACGTTTTCACTGATCATCCTTTATTTCTACAACTTGATTTGAGTTTACCTGTGGTAAATTAAATTGATTGGAAATGATTTGGAAGGGCACATTCTTGTTTATATAAGGCTCCATAGAAACCTGAGCAAGAAGCAACAAACTGATTAGAGGGTTGAAAGCATTTATGCTAAGCATATTTGTAAGACACTAATGCTACTAGGGCTCATCTCTCAACATGCCGTTATTTTATCAATTAGTTGCAAGACGTGTCAGCTTATAGCATTTCCGCATATAAACGTTCTCAACATTGCTTGTATGTCTATTCAATGGTTCTGTGTTTTATGCCTCTTTGTGTTAGATTAACCACACTGATTGCCTACTGTCCATTTGTTTTTCATGCAGGAAGAGCCTGGACCTGGTGGAGAGTTTGCTCCGTCTGTCAGAAGTTGGCCAGTATGAGCAAGTTAAACAGCTGTTTAGCTTTCCCATCAAACATTGTCCAGATATGCTAGTACTTGCTCTGCTGCAGATATCTACCTCATGGCACACACTGCGCCATGAGCTAATTTCTACCCTCATGCCCAGCTTCTTGGGTAACCATCCCAACTCCGCCATAATCTTACACTATGCCTGGCATGGACAGGTGAGAGACTTTGAAATAAAATAGAGGTTTGGTCAAATTTGTGTCAATGTACAAATATTTTCCTCTAATGTTTGTTTATTTTAATTTTATTGTAGGGCCAATCCCCCTCCATCCGCCAACTGATCATGCACTCAATGGCCGAGTGGTACATGAGAGGGGAGCAGTATGACCAGGCAAAGCTTTCCCGCATCCTGGACGTCGCTCAGGATTTGAAGGTATAATCTTATGTACTCTGCCCTACAACATTTCTGTTGGCAAATTCGTAATAGCTAATTAGATTTAGTTTTTAGAACTTTCATCAGGACTCTTTACAGACTCTTTACTCTTTTGTCAGAATGCTTTACAAATTGGATGCCAAGTATGTACACACCACGAACGGACTGACCGCTATCACACACTACAATCAGTCTGGGTGATAGATACCACAGCAGCCAATTCGTGCCAGACTTGCTCACATTCAGACCGACTAACTGAATTCAGTTCTGTTGGCAGGGCTTTAGTTGGGGTGCAAAGGAGTATTAATCCATGGTTTTATTCAACATTGGCAAACCCCAGCTGTTTTGACATTTTTAAGTAACCAAGAAAGAATTTCTTCTGATCTTGGCGATTAGTTTACTTGCAGTGCATCTGGAAAGTTTTTCTAATCCGTCACTTTTTCCATGTTATTATGTCAAAGCCGCATAATTTTTTTTTAAATATTTTTTTCCCCCGGCAGATGTATTTAAAATAAAATATCACATGTACATAGGTAGTCACCCTTTAATCAATACTTTGTTGATGCACCTTTGGCAGGTACATCCCCAAGTCTTCTTCGATATGATGCTACAAGCTTGGGTTGTTATCGTAGCTGTGTACTTAGGGTTGTTGTTCTGTTGGAAGATGAACCTTTGCCCCAGTCTGGGGTCCAGAGCGCTCTTCATCAAAGACCTCTGTACATTGCTCCATTCATCTTTCCCTTGACCCTGACTAGCCTCCCAGTTCCTGCTGCTGAAAACACTCTCACAATATGATGCTGCCATGCTTCACTGTTGGAATGGTGTTGGCCTTGTGATGAACAGGGCCTGGTTTATTCCAGACAGGACGCTTGGCATTCAAGCCAAAAAGTTCAGTCTTGGTCTCATCAGACCGGAATGTTTTGGCAAACTCCATGCAGGCGCTCAAGTACATTTTACAAAGGAGTTGCTCCCGTCTGGCCACCCTACCATAGAGGCCTGGTAGAGTGGTAGATTGGTTGAGTGCTGCAGAGATTGGAGAACCCGGAAATGGCAACCATCTCCACAGAGGAACCCCGGTGCTCTGTCAGAGTGATCATCGGATTCTTGGTCACCTCCCTGACCAAGGCTCTTCTCCCTGATTTCCTAGAGCCGGCCTCCCGGCTAAACTGAGCAGAGTCCTGGCGGTTCCAAGCTTCTTGCATTGGAGACCACTAGTCTTGTTGGGACCTTTAATGCTGCAGACAATTGTTATACCCTTCCCCAGATCTGTGCCTCCATACAGTCCTGTCCTGGATGTCTACAAACAATTCCTTGGAATTTGTGTCTTTGTTTGTGCTCATTCATGCACTGTCAACTACTTCCTGCTTAGGTTTCTGTTAGGCCTCAAATGAACAGGTGTGCGCAAATAAAATCGTGTCCAATTGAATTTGCCACAAGTGGACTCCAATCAAGTTGCAGAAACATCTCAAGGATGATCAGTGGAAATGGAATGAAGTAGAGCTCAATTTTGGGTGTCAATACAAAGTGTGTGAATACTTATGTACATGTGATATTATATACATGTGTAAAATTTGAATACATTTGGATTTTCTTTTTTCTTTTTTCTCCGTTGTCATTATGCGGTATTGTATGAGAGTATTTTTTTACTTTTCTTACAACCTAATTCTAAAATGCATTTTATCTTAATAAAATGTGGATGGGGTATGAATACTTTCTGGATGCTCTGCATGCTGTATAGCACGAAAATAGTTAACCAAATAACTAATTATGATTTGGGATACACCCTCTTTCCCTGCTAAATTAAAAAAAATAATGTCAACATAGAGGATTTAAGCCATGTGTCAAAGTCAAAGAGAATGAGTTCTCTGGCCCGCGGGATGATATTTAATTACTATTAAAACCAGTCTGCAGTATTATGTGCCTGCAGCACTATGTGCTACAAATCCCAAGATACACTGCGAGTGCATTAGCGTGTACTGACTGCCTGAGAGTGAGCACAATCCCGCGTCTTCTCTTCACTTTAGTTTTAGTCATGAGCAGCAACAGCACAGTCATAGTGGAGACCTAAACATCGATTGACGATTGTCTCCCTCAAAGTGATAAATATGGTTGAGGCTGAAAACAGGGTTTCAAGACCGGTGGGACGCAGAATACATGTTCAAGGAAAGCCTGTGTGTCTTCTGTGTGGAGACAGCGTGTCTTATGAAAGAATATAACTTAAGAAGGCACTATGAAGCATCAACGAGACGCACAGAAAGACAAATACAAGAATATGAACACGAAACAAAAGCTACAGAAGTAAGACGAGTTAAAAATAAATCTTAAGTCAAAGCAGGCTTTTCACAAAAGCCAAATCACAAGGCGAAGCTGCAAACAAGGCCAGTTTTATTGTGGCAGAAGAGGTTGCAAAATCCGCCCTGACATTTACAGGGGGAGACTTTGTGAAGATCTTGAGTATACGCTCAAAGTTTGCTTGTTTCATTCCCGACACAATGCCAGAACTGCGCAGCCAAGTTGCTCGCGTGCTGTCTATGTTCGGTAAAACATACCTGTGCGAACAACTGTTTTCGTTGATGAATAAACACATCACATAGGAGTCGTCTTACTGATGAACACCTTCACTCAGTTCTGAGGATTTCCTCAGCTCAGAGCCTGACCCCAAATATTGATGTACTCGAGATGAGACACAAGTATCTGGCTCAGCCTCAGACAAGTGTGCAAAAAGGACTTGGGCTTGATATTTCTTTGAAGGAATTGTGGCAAGTGAGTGTCTCCCCTCTTGGTTTGAAACACACGCACAGGAGGCAGCGGTTTTGTGTGTAGCACCACTCCTCCTCTGGCCATTGACTGGCGCTTGCGCCCATCTCAAACCCCTCGAGGAATGCCTCTGCGTCGTCCTCTGGGGTCATCTTGGGCAGATGGAGAGCTACGGGGGGTCTGGTTTGTCAATCTCAGGAGCTGTTTTCTCCCGCTGCAGCCAGCTGCAGTAGAGCCTGAGTCTGGTGGGAGGTCTGTGCCTGCAGAGCCTCAAGTTGCTCCGCATGCCTTGCCTCCTGCATCGCCGCCATCCCCTCCAACATTCTCGCCAGCGCTACCACCGGTTATGCGGTTTCCCCTTGCTCCTGGCTCCATGTTTTCTCCTCTGCAATGTTTCAACCCAATGCGTCAAAACCCTGTACTGGCCACCACCGTGGCAAGTGTAGCCACCCCTCCCGGTTTGAGACACACGCACGGGAGACAACTGTTTTGTGTGTAGCACTTGCGCGCTCTTTTATTAAAGTTTGTGGTTTTCTTATAATAACCCCATTCAGAGGTTTTCCGTCTTCGCTCTCTTCACCGGCGCTCCTCATCCTTCGGCTTTGGTCCCGCTCTTAAAAACCCCAGGCTAACTGTTGAAAGCAATCAGAGACAACAGCACAATTAAACAATTAACAATTGTCAGCGCTGATTACTTTCACCTGTCTGTGGCGAAGGATCCAAGAGCCGTTCCTCTCACAATCTCGCTCTCTGCTCCCGATGCTCAAACCTCGCCCACCCCACCATAGGAATTATCTTTTTTTCTTCTGTTGAGTGGACACAGGGAAATGTTGCCTAAGAAATTAATGCAACTGTTTTGCACATTTGCAAGTTTGCACTAACTTTTCTAATTTTATTATTAAAGACGGTCATTGGAGAGTATCAGAGCAGCACGCTGGTTTGTTTTCAATGCAAGCTGTTTCATTTTTGCAAGGAAGGAAAATTACATTTTGCTTGTTTTCCTGTTTAAAAAAAAAAAAGATTCAATTTATTACTATAAGAGCCTTGAGAAAATATTGCAACTGATTTTATTTGTTTTGCTTGCATTTAATCTAATGTAATTTAGTGATTAATGTTAGTGCAATATAGGCAGTGTTATTTGTATTGGTTGAATAGGTGCAATCATTTCTAGTTTTAATTACATTGAACCAGCCTGGGGCCTCCACTTCTACAATTTTTTTTATTTTGGCCCCCTGTGTATTTGACTTTAACATGACTGCTCTAAGCCCTCACATATTTTGAAGAAATGCAAATTATATTTCTCTGTCTGTTAAGCTGTGGTTGAAGTCTTGCATTATGTTTGCCTAAAACCTTTGTCTGTTTGTGTTACAGTCTTTATCAATGCTGCTGAATGGTACGCCATTTGCATTTGTTATTGACCTTGCTGCACTTGCATCTCGCCGTGAATACCTCAAACTTGACAAATGGCTCACTGACAAAATACGCGAACATGGGGTGAGTTTTAAAAAGGTTTTGACTCGTTTTGAAGTGTCTTCAGTAAATTATACCCCTCAGCAAGCCTCATCCCGTCTCACATCCCAGTTGAGTCTTATAATTAGTGTCGCTGTTATTGTATCCTACACAAGATCCACACATCAATATGTATTTGTGAAACAAATAATGGGAATACCAAACATTTGTATGTATTTGTAGATACAATAAGAAACAAACTCCATCATTAGAACCCCAGCTTTTTTTTTTCTCTCAAATCTATGAAAATGAAATCAATGAACAGTTGACATGATTAATTGTAGATTATTAGGTTTAGTAAAAACAAGTTGATCAATCAAAGTTGATCAATCAAAGCTAACTCTCCACAACAAGATGAATTGAATAGAAATACATCAAAGTGTAATCATTATATATCAAGGACACGTTTTCATACCTTTCGATTTTATAATCACTGTATTTCCACATTTTGAATTTTTATATTAATGGGTGACAGCAATGTCCAAAAAGTGTAGACATTGGTAATTGTTGGGCTACAGGACAAGTGAATGCTGAGGTGCTCACTGTTCGGTGCTGGAGGGTGCTTGTTGATTTACAGGAATTGCAGGCTTTGCTGCACTCTGTTCCTCATCCACAAATAAAAATTAAACGCGTTACAACAACGATAATAATGACAGTAACAGCAATTCAGTTAGAACACTTATAATGAAATGAAACTTCATGCAAAGAGTCTCACCACAGACCCATATCCTATTGTCAGACAAGATTAGCATTTCACAACCCATTCCCATTTTAGCTTTCACACTCAACCAGGACACCCAACGCCTATTTATTTACTATGCAATCATTAGGCAACCTACCCCCCACATTTACACTGGAAACAAGTTGTAATGTTGGTTATTACCAAACATCAATTGCAGATTATAATTATGTTAGTATATATAATTATAATTTAAACAAAATAGTAAACTGGAATAATTTGGGAAGTAGGAAAGGAGTACCGTGGCTATTTTACAATATCATGGGCTTTGTGATGATATCGAGATGATTAAATTATGCCATGTAAGAATGGCTAGGCGCATTAGGCTGCAAGACAAATATTCCTTTCAATAGAACATTGGCAATTATTCACATGCATCCAAATATTATTACAATTTGAAGCTACTTGTCCTCAAATAGCTTAATTCCTTTTCTAAAATCGTCCAAGATCTTGAGATGCTTGGCTTAAGCAGCCACCTGGAAAATACGTGCTGTCTGCTCATTTGTCGCTTTGAAATATCATCTCAATAGCTTCTGAATGAGTGGTCTTCTAGTCATACTTGTAAAAGTAACATTTACAGTTGTGCTGTGTCTCGTATCCAATGTATGATCCTTTATTGGATGATTCCAATGGAGAGTGATTTGCTTATCCCTGTTAGCATAAAGCCTATGTCAAATCACGTAGACAAATAACAGTTTAGATGCCTTGAAAAGGGGAGGGGCACCACAAACTATAAATAGATTACGCTGAAAGAAGGTCCTCAATATTTGTAGCGCTGTTGAAAAGTTTATGAACGACCTTCATCGGCCAAAATGGTCTTCACTGTCTGCATTTGCCAGTACAATTTCTACAACATTGCAGTAGTTGGATCTTTCATCAGTACAACAATCCAAAGCTCACAGCAAAATCCACAAAAATTTAAGTTGTTAAAATGGCCATTACAATTCCCTGACCAAAATCCTTTTCAAAACCCTTTGGGTTTTACGTAGGAGAGTGGACGAGAGGAACCAGGATGGCAAGCTCATTATGGATTCTGCATTTGAGGAATGTCAAAATTACAGATTCTCAATTAATGAATGTCTGTTTTGCTGGCAAATGGGGATTGCACCAAATACTTAATGGGCCAAAAACATGTTTATCATAAATAATGTTTAATTTCATTGACCAGGTTTCTTGTGATAATGTTATAGAAGTGATATATCCTTTGCTTGTGGGGGAGTTCTATAAACATTTCAACACATCATATAAGACTGCTAATAATTGTTGATCACACATTTTTGAGCAGAGATGTTTGCTTTGACTTCAAACGCTCTGCTATCGTAATTTTTTAATATGTTATTTGTTGCACTACAGCTTGTGGTTGCTAGTGGCACTAAACTAATGTACACAGTTAAGTATGACAAATAAATTGTTACTACAAAAGTTCATTCAGATGTTTCTCGAGTTTTGTACTTAACAAATATTCAATGTCCCAGGAGCCCTTCATCCAGGCATGTGTGACTTTCCTGAAGAGACGTTGTCCCTCAATAATGGGTGGACTGGCACCAGACAAGGACCAGCCCAAGAGTGCCCAGCTTCCCCCAGAGACCCTGGCTACGATGCTGGGCTGTCTTCAGGCCTGTGCTGGGTAAGAGGCTTTTACAATCTTTCCCACTGGATCCAGGTGATGAGGTGCCTAGTTCTGATTCACAAAAGACAGAATCTCAGGAAAAAAGCATGCAGATGGCTTTCCAGACTAAATTAAGTTATTACCGGGAAACAATTTGAGGTGTAATCTATAATCAAAGCCTTCTAGCTATTGTTGTTGCTTGAACTTTAAATTAAAAATACATTTTTTTTATTTGTTTAAAATTATTATTATTATTATTTATTTATTTTTGCCTTTGACTTAAATGCTGAATTTGTATCTGATTTGAGTTAAGCCAAGCTTTATCTTTACACATCTTAGCTATATCGCATTTTACTGTGTAATGCTTTAAATTATACGAACTAAATGGTCATT
The DNA here is from genome assembly GCA_036024795.1 of Galaxias rostratus. Classification (NCBI taxonomy): domain Eukaryota; kingdom Metazoa; phylum Chordata; class Actinopteri; order Galaxiiformes; family Galaxiidae; genus Galaxias; species Galaxias rostratus. The sequence goes on along the minus strand of JAVQJS010140661.1, from coordinate 7,370 downwards.
TAATATTGAAAAATAATTGTTTTTTGTTGCAATATTTGGATTTCCCATATAGTTTCACACCCTAGATCATTTTGTTCATGGTCTAGAGTTTTATTGACTGACCATTCTAAATTCTCTTGTCTTTTCCTAGGAGTGTAACACAAGAGTTGTCAGAAACCATTTTGACTATGGTGGCTAACTGCAGCAATGTGATGAACAAAGCCCGTCAGCCGCCTCCAGGTGTCATGCCCAAAGGACGTGCGCCCAGCACTAGCAGCTTGGACACCATTTCCCCAGTGCAGGTATCGGTGTCCCCACTACAGGTGAAAAGCCTCCGTCGCTTCTCTGCTATTCCTAACCAGCAAGTCCTTGATGAGTCTCATTAACCTGAAATGTTATATCAATCAATTTTTGGTATGATATAGATACAGTTCTGAAACACAAAAAAAATGTACTAACATTCGCAATTGATCAATAAGCATTTGTTGAGAGCAACCAACTAGCAAGGTGTATGCAGCTTGATGTTGTCCTTCCTTGTATTTTTTATCAGATGGACCCTTTGACAGCCATGGGCTCTCTGAACTTGGGTGGGTCTGCCACAACCCACACCCAGAGCATGCAGGGCTTCCCCACCACGCTGGGTTCTGCCTTCAGTAACCCCCAATCCCCCGCCAAGGCTTTTCCCCCAATCAACAACCCAAACTCAAACACAGCCTTTGGTGGCATCTGCAGCCTCTCGTCCCAGATACCCGGTATGGACTCTGGTACTGCCAAATCTTTATTACTACTTTCTAGGCATGCTCTTTTTGATGTATGCATTGACTTTTCCCTCTAGTAAACCCAACTACATTTTAATCAGACCGCAAATAACCCATTAATGAGAGGGAGAAACCATCAAAAGCTCTCATACAATTTATTGATGACTACAGTCTGGGTCAGAGTATGTACACTACAGTGAGCTCATTCTAACAATAGACAGATATACTTGTTTCAACTTTCACCCTATTCAGAGCTTGCCAAACGATTAACAATCATTCCATTGGTTAAGGTGGAGAGGGGAGGGGGACACAGATTTGATGTTATGTCTCAGACACAAAACTTTAGTGTCTCTAAAAGGCACACACGGTCTCTTTTGTAACCTGATCTTCACTTTGACCCTTCCCCCACGTTGGAATACCAACTTAGGCTTGAACATCCACGAAGCTGCCAAAAATATCCCTTACACTACTTTGCATTGAAAGATATTCCGGGCCTGAATAGAAATTGTTAATAGTGATTGAAGCAACAAAAAAAATGCAATGTTTATAGCATTCAGATATAAACACAGCAGCAGCATTGGTTTTAAGTCCAAAAGATGGCATCCTTCAGCCAAATATCTCCGACATTGTCAGACAGTGATGAGTATAATTCATTACACACCTGAATATGGGTTTAGTCCACTTTCATTGCTGTGGTAGAATCATGTACTCTTTATAGCAGTTCTGATACTTATTCAACTTTTTGATGATTATATTAATACAATCATGCCAGTTTAGATGAGGCTATTTTGCACATTGTGCTAACGCATTTTTATGATAGATCGGTTTTTAGTAAGAGGTTGCGTTGCAGCCATTAATGTAATAACTGCCCATATTGCAATAACTGCCACTAACCTAATTGTCACTTTTTAATTAAATAAAAACTGATACTGTAATAACTTACCAACAATGTCACACAATGTTTGAATCAATAACGTTATTTATTCAAACATTGTATGACATTTTCGGTAAGTTATTACAGTATCTGAGCAAAACGTAAAAGATTGGCTGACTAGGTACAGACTCGATGAGTAGACAGACCTAGCTTCTCAGATAAGACTGTCTACTCCCTGCGAGTGGGGTGAGCACAGACTGAGTAACACTGCAACAAATACACTGTTCAACGTATTATTGTTACATGCCATTGGCATACACTGTCCTGTTAACTGTGAGCATAGAAGATAAGTAATAACTTATTACATTATGAGGAAAGTATAATCAAAAGTCCATTCCTCTTTCATATGCTCAAGAATATATATATGTGCATCGCTTACACTTTTCTAAGACTGAGCTTGCCAGAATATTTCCAAGTGTAGATCCTATATGTGATTGGTTCAAGCAGACTCCAACTACCCTTCACCACATGTGGGTTTTTCCCATATTGGTTGTATTTGGTCCTTATCTTTGACCCAACATCTAATGGTTTTTCCTATGCAATGGGTCCTTCTAGCATCGCTGTTTTTAGGGTAGTGGCGTATTGTATTGATGTTCCTTATCAAATTCAGAGGGTGATTTCCTTTCTGTCACTGCTAGCCAGACAAATAATTTTATGGAAGTGGAAAGCAATAAGCCCTTGATCGTATCACCATTAGATCAGGGAAATCATGTGGAATTTAAAGCTGAAAAAATTAGATGCAATCTCCTTGGTACTTTCTGTGACACCCAGGACCTACCAATAAAACATGGATATTAACTATTAAGCTCAGAACCAGAATGTTGAGAATTTGTCATCTATTGCCCAGCTACTTGACAAGAGTGGTAAAAGCATTATAATGAATTTGCAATTGAAATGTTTGGTTGATATATAAATTTTCTTATTGCTTTTATGTTTATGTATTTCATACATGCTTTTTACTTTTCTTGTGTCCAGGCCCACTGGGATCCGGTATTGGCTCGGGCATGGGCTCTGGTATCAGTTCTGGCATTGGTGCTAGCCTGGCCATGACGGCGGTGAGCAGTGATCCGTTTGGCAGCAGAAAGATGAGCACACCCGGCCTGAATCCGCCCACCTTTCAGCAGAGTAAGGAGATGAAGTCCTGTAAGTGGTGGTGCTGGTGCGACTGACAGAGCTCCACGCCTCTCACTGTTCTAACCTTGTAGCCTTTAGCAGTTTGCAAAGTCTACTGTTGGCCAGATTTTCAGTAAAAAAACAATCACGTTTTATTGACTTGGTACATGCTTTGGCACCTTTTTTTTGTTTTCTTTTACACGGCCATAGCCTGTTTTTTTTGTTCAAACGTCTTGGTATTTTAACTCACTTAATGAACTATTTTTAGAAGTACTGTATGTTAAATCATCTTGAAAATGTAAGAAAACATCTACAACTTTTACTAATTAAAGTTTGGACAGCTAATCTGTACAGAATCTTTCAGTCTAGTGTTAAGTTAGCTTGCAGATATGGATTCATTTTAGGCTTTGTTGTCCTAGGAGTTTTTGATTGCAATTATGAAGAGCATAGCAGCCTGTCCTGATTGGCCTCTGCTTTTATGTAGCCGACCTCTCTCAGGTGTGGCCTGAAGCTAACCAGCACTTTAGTAAGGAGATTGATGATGAGGCCAACAGCTACTTTCAACGCATCTATAACCACCCACCGCACCCTACTATGTCAGTCGACGAGGTATGTCATGCTATTGTTTACTTAACCACTGCAGGTATATTAGGTTTTGCTGCTTTAAGGAGCGTTTTGAACACTATCTCGATCTTCTTTACCTTACGAATTGTCCATTCAATGTGGCTCTTTACCCTCTGAGAACGACAGGCGCGCGCCATCCTCTACCTAACCCTCAAAAAAAAAAAAAGTCCCTCACCTTTTCAAAGCATATATTTCATAGCATCTATGTTGTTATTTTTGCTGTTTTTTTTCACATAATTTGGTAGGATCGGTCGTGATTTGGCATAGGCTATGTACTGTATGTACTCGATGTACTGCATTTACTCACTGTACTCATTAAGAAGCAATGAGGATATTTCACAGTGATGAGAGCGAGGACATTGCATCTTTTCCAGAAAGCTTTTTCGGCCAAGAATGAAGATTTTGACTATTTTAGAAAGGAATATATCTATTTTAGAGCAAGTAGGGGGGGTAGTGGTTGGTTGCATTGCAGGTGAATGTCTAGGTGTTAAGTGTGTGGTTCTGTCTGCAAGCACTCTGCGCAAAGTTTTTGAACTGAATTGCTATTACTGTGTTTGTAATACATTACATTTGTATTATATTAGTGTGGATGAGGAACTAAGACCAGAATAGCCTGTAATTTATTTAAATCAGTAAGCAACCTCTAGCACAGAACAGAAGGCACCTGTACACATACTCTTCTGTCCTGCTGCCAGCCCAGCCATCGCCAACATCTTATCACTGTCTGGTAATTGCTGTCACCAATTCATTTTTCCTCCATGAAAGTATGTGCAAAAATCTGTTGTATCAGGTCTTTGTTGAGTTGCTCAATGCTGAACTTTGTGGAGTACTGCAGGATATCCCCCGAGCAAAGAGGTAACATGGACACATACCTGTGGCCATTGATCTAGCCAATGTACATTCAGGTAGGGCACCTGCAGGCCACTTAAAGTGCAAACTGTGCAATAAATACACTACATGACAGTGTATGGAGTGTCATAACCCCCAATGAGATACATTAAAGTTTCACAGTTAGGGACCTCTAGGGACTTCCTTTTTCAGGGTGGTTTAAAATCTCGAATGTAAAAATGAGCGTGATCAATGGTCGCCATATTGTAAATTGTTTAGTGGAAAAGTGATTTATATGGTCCCCATACACATTCCTATGATGCCAAACACCAGGGCATACGTCATAACTGAATTTAAATTTTACTTTCATTTTTTGCTGTGTTTTGCAGATTAAACTAGAAATTCAATGGCTGTTTGTTTTTGTTTTGTTTGTTTGTCATTCTGAAGTATAAAGAATTTGTTTGGGTCTCACATTCCATTTGCCTCATCTGTACTGAATCTGAAGATAATTGTTTCATTAGTGCATCATCAATGTATGCAATATTGGTTAAAAGGTAACAAGATCAAGAACGACCATAAATTGCCCTCGGGTGTCGGAGGGTTAACTATCTAATTAAGTCAATCAAAACAATTTACCTATGCAAATTACTCCCCCAAAATTGGACATTAATCACAATTTATTTTTATTACGTGGGCAGCGTTTCCTCTTGGAGTTTTTCCTCAGCGAGGGTAGGAGGACCATTGCTTATTTATGAATTTGTTAAACTGTATTTGCTTGAGTGGCAATGTCTGTAGCCTTCCTAACATTTGTTGTTTTTGTAAACTAGAGCACTAAAGATCTGGCGTCTGGGAGACGCACCCAGGGATGTCCCGCTGATTCCCAGTAGCATGCTTAGAGCCTTTCCCTACAGTATACTTGCAATAAGGTTCCAATGAGTAGATCATGTCCATCACTAATATTTGATCTTGCAACCTGTTGCATTAGTATTCACAGCCCTTGCTCAATACTCTGTTGACAAACCTTTGGCAGCAATTACAGCCCAGTCTTTTTGAAAAGGATGCCACAAGCTTGACACACCTATCTTTGGTCAGTTTTTCCCATTCCTTTTTGCTGCACCTATCAAGCGCCATCATGTTAGATGGAAAGCGTTAGTGCACATCCATTTTCAGATCTCCAGAGATGTTCAATCGGATTCAAATCTGGGCTCTGGGTGTGCCACAGACAATCACAGAGTTGTCCTAAAGCCACTCTTTTGATATCTTGGCTGTTCGCTTAGGTGTTGTTGTCCTGCTGAAAGATGAACCCTCACCCCAATCTGAGGTCAACAGCGCTCTGGAGAAGGTTTTCATCCAGGGTGTCTCTGTACTTCTTTACCTATGACTAGAGATCCTGACTAGTTTCCCCAATTCCTGCTGCTGAGAAACCCCCCACAGCATGATGCTGTCACCACCATGCTTCACTGTAGGCATGGTATTGGCCTGATGATGAGTGGTGCCTGGTTTCCTTCAAACAGGACACCTGGCATTCATGCCAAATAGTTCAAGCCTGGTTTCATCAGACCAGAGAATTTTTTTTCCCCATGTTCTGAGCGTCCTTTAGATGCATTTTGGCAAACTCCAGACGGCCTGCCATGTGCCATTTACTAAGGAGTGGCTTCTGTCTGGCCACTACAATACAGGCCGGATTGGTGGATTACTGCTGAGATGGTTGCCCTTCTGAAAGGTTCTCATATGCTCACAGAGAAACACTGGAGATCTGACAGTGATCGTCAGGTTCTTGGTCACTTCCCCTACTATGGTCCGTCTCCCCCAATCGCTCATTTAGACGGCCAGGCAGCTCAAGGAAGAGTCTTGGTGGTTCCACACTTCTTCCATTTAGGGATGATGTAGGCAACTCTGCTCATAGGGACCTTCATAGCAGCAGACATCCTTCTGCACCCTTCCCCAGATTTGTGCCTCAACACACCTGTGTCAGGGGTGAACACACAATTCATTTGACTTAATGCTTGGTTTACGCTCTTGACATGCACAGTCAACTGTGGCAGCTTATGTTTAGGAGGAACGTGATTATTTATTGCTGCCATAGCGGCGTGGCCCCAGAAAGCTTTCCTCTTTTTCAATTGCAGCACATTTCAAATGATGCATTTTTCTTTAATGTATCATTCTGTTAGACAAATCATTGTGATGTATGGTATCCAGACTTCAAGCATGAGACAAACTCACTCGACGTTCCAGTGACAACTTATCCACACACAATAAAGTATTTTACACTTTAATTAAAAACATATCAAATAACATCTTAGAAAGGTAAATATTTTTTGCATACAGTGCGCTAAGGGAGTTTCATACCACTTCACTTTGTTCACATTTTATGTGAAGTGCTCCTGAATACTTTCCAGATGCACTGAATCTTTGAATAACGTTGGTGTCAGTGCCACTGAAACTTTTTTTTAGCAGTCATTGCGAATGTTACATTACTTGCTGTGAGTTGGTGTTTGCCTGTAAACCTACGCTCATAAAAACGTGAGTCATTATTATGTATAAGAGCTAACTTAAATAGCAAATGTTAAAAAGTTGATTTATTGATCCATTATTTAGTTAGCTGACTATTAAAATAAATTGATACGCTTTCTGCACAGAAGACATGAGCGAGTGCAATTGAATGACCATTCCCTGCAGAAATGCAATTAATAAAGGTGGACAAAATAGAAGAATTGAATGTGTTGTGTGGTTGTATTATATATAAGACATGCTGCTGTGGGATTCTTGCACTTTAAAAAAAAATCACCCCAAAAACAGACACCAGAGGTGTATATGGTAAACATTTTAACTAAAAGTCATCCCCATGAAATTTCTCAAATTGATTCCTTACATTAAGAGAATACTTTATGCTACTGTATTTCAAGTTTTCAGAAATGTTATGTTTCAATATTGAAATTGGACATTATCTTGTTGAAATGTGCTTTTTTGCATGCATTTCCAGATACGTTTCTAAACACTCTGAACATTAATTATGACCCTGGCTTTATCCAGAGATGTAGAGACACGATTTTTGGGTGAAAGACACTACTTCAGTAGTTCTTCAATTGGAGAAAAATTTAAACCAAAAATGAAAGCCTGGTTTGCAGTATGTA
>JAVQJS010140657.1:0-10558 GCA_036024795.1 Galaxias rostratus | reverse complement strand
GGACCTAGGACCAGGTGGAGGGATTATATCTCAACGCTGGCCTGGGAACGCCTTGGAATCCCCCAGTCAGAGCTGGTTAATGTGGCCCGGGAAAGGGAAGTTTGGGAAGCCCTGCTGAAACTACTGCCTCCGCGACCCGACCTCGGATAAGCGGATGAAGATGATGATGATTAAGGGTTGGCCAGAGTGACACGTTTGGAGGCAGAATTAAAAGATTGATATTGAATTACAATTGCAACTTAGCTGTGGGATTGAGTTCTGTGATATAGTATTTTGATTTAAAAATATATTGTTGAACCTTCAAAAGGGTTTTGAAGTTTGGATCTCGACTAACAAAAGTATACAGGTCTCAGCATACTTTAAGAGAAAGCAAACCTTTCATGTTATTATTAAAAAAATTCAGCTTATTTTGCCGAGGCTCTGATTGTATACTTGTTTCTGATTTGACATTGCGGTAGTTTACACCCCTCCTAGGCACTTGAATACAGACAACTTAAATCATACTCATATTCATTATAAGTATATAAATGACCTTCCACACTCATGTCCGGATACGCCAACGAAAGGCAGCACTGACGATTGCTCCTCAACTAACTTGTAGTTTTTTGCTTATTATCTTGTTTATTTATTTTTTTGCCCTTACATTTGCACATACTGCATTCTCGCTCATACATTATGACTGACAAGCATTTTTTAGGAGTTCGTTCGGCGCTGGACAAGAACTTTTTTCAGCGTACTGGAGTACGTGTTATGATCCCTTTGTCCTGCCGCCGCTGTGTCTACCAATACACCGACGGAGGAGAAAGAAAAGAGGCAAACGTGCCGGTATCTTATGCAGATCTTGGACGAGACTCTGCAATCTGCCCTTACCGAGCATTTTACTGGCAAAAGTTCAATGCCTAGAAAACAAAAATGGACGAACTACACGCACGGATTAACTTCCGGCAGGGCATTGTTAACTGCTGTGGGTTGGCGTTTACCGAAACTTTGCTAGACCCAACAGTGCCTTACTCGGCTGCTACCCCGGCTAGATTTTCCATCTATCGGCCTGACAGAACAACGGAGTCAGGTAAACGCAGAGGTGGAGGGGTCTGCTTTGTGGTTCGCTCTCGCTGGGGCACGGCTGTATTAGTACTCGCTAAACACTGCTCAGCAGCCCTGGAGCTCTTAACCATAAAAGTCCGTCCCTTCTACCTCCCTCTGGAATTTAGCTGTGCTAGAATCACAGCAGTCTATATACCCCCACAAGCGGATTAAACATGCACGCCAGAACATCTTTATGGAGTAATCAATGGTCTGGAGAATGCTTACCCTGAGGCTGCTTATATTGTTGTTGGCAATTTCAATAGGGCTAACATAAGGAAAGTTTTGCCTAAATATCACCAGCATATTAACTTTCCCTACCTGTGGTGACCAGACTCTTGACTATTGTTATGCTCATATACGGGACAGCTACAAACCCCTCTCCCGCCCTGCCTTTGGCACCTCCATTCTTCTCCTCCCAACTTACAGACAGTGCCTAAAACAGGAAAAAAATGATTTACAGGCAGTTCTACGCTGGAGCGAGGAATTCATTGTCACCCTTCAAGATTGTTTTGAAACCACTGACTGGCAGAAGTTCTGTGTTGCACCTGATGGGGACATTCTATCTCAGCCTACATCTCCAAGTGCATCGATGATGTCGTCCCGAAAGTCAATGTCAGGACCTTCCCCAATCTGAGGCCCTGGGTTAATGGTGATGTCCGTTCTATGCTCAGAGCACGGTACTCTTGGGACCTGGAGGCCTTGAGGAAGTCCAGATGTGACTTGCGGAAGGCCATCAGAGATGCCAAAAGAACCTACAGGGACAAGCTGGTGTCCAATTACCACAGTTTGGACCCAAGTTGCATGTGGTGCGGACTGCGTTCCATCGCAGACTACAAAGGGAGAAATAGCAGGGATGTCCAGCCCGCCGCCTCTCTTCCGGACAAGCACAACACCTTTTACGAACGGTATGAGGTGAGCAACGCCATCCCTGTTGTTAGGCTAGATGAGGACCAGGACGACTGCATTTTGTTCCTAAATACAGCTAACTTGAGGAGAGCTATTAAAAGAGTAAACCCTTGAAAGTCATCAGGCCCTGATGGCATTCCAGGCCGTCCTCAGACCATACGCTGACCAGCTAGTGGAGGTATACACTTCTGTATTCAACCTCTACATGAAACAGTCTAAAGTCCCCACCTGCGTCAAACAGACTATGATTGTACCTGTGCCAAAGAAACATGCCATCTCATGCTGGAATGACTACCGCCCTGCAGCACTGACCTCCATTATCATGAAGTACTTCGAACGGCTTGTCAGGACCCATATCTGCTTCTTTCTTCCTAATACTTTGGACTCTGTACAATTCGCATATCTCACCAACAGATCTACAGACGACGCCATCGCCCTGACAATGCACACGCCCCCATTCACATCGACTGAGCTAAAGTGGAAAGAGTCATATATATGAGAGACTGTTTAAAAAATTTTTGTTTTTGTTTTTGTTTTGAAGAGCCCAAGAGAGGTCCTCAGAGAAGTGGACAGCCAGAAACTTGAAGCTAGTGACACGCTCATACTCTGTCCCATCGATGCAGATAGAGGTGTGCGTGCCTCCTTTGGTCTTTTTGAAGTCCACAATGAGCTCCTTGGTCTTCTTGGAGTTGAGGGCTAGGTTGTTGTCGGCGCACCATGACGCCAGGTGCTGGACCTCCTCCCTATAGGCTATCTCGTCGTTGTTATTTATGAGACCAACTACCGGTGTGTCATCTGCAAACTTGATAATGGTATTGGAGCCATGTACAAGAGTGCAGTCATGGGTGAGGAGGGAGTATAGGAGATGACTCAGCACACAGCCTTGTGGGACACGGTTGCTCAGGATGAGGGTTGAGGAGGTGAGGTTGTCTAACCTAACATTCTGAGGTCTGATGGTTAGGAAGTCTAATATCCAGTTGCAGAGGGAGGGGTTTATACCTAGGTCACCAAGTTTGGTGATCAGTTTGGAGGGGATGATGGTGTTAAATGCTGAACTGAAGTCAATGAACAGCATTCTTACATAGGTGTTGTTGTTGTACAAGTGGGAGAGAGCGGAGTGTAGTGCTGTGGTGAAGGCGTCCTCCGTACTCCTGTTCTGACGGTAGGCGAATTGGAAGGGGTTTTAGGTGACAACAGTGGAGGTGAGTGCAACAGGGTGGAAGTCATTTAGGTTTACTGCGGAGGAGTGTTTCGGCACCGGCACGATGGAGGTGGATTTGAAGCACGTGATGACAGCTGCTTGGGACAGAGACAGATTGAAGATGTCAGTCAGGACCTCAGTCAGCTGCCCAGCGCAGGCCCTGAGCACACGTCCTGGGATGCCATCAGGGCCAGCAGCCTTGCGTACATTGATACTGCTCAGTGCTGCGCACACATCGGTGGGAGTGAGTGTAAGGGGCTGGTGGTCTGCAGAGAGTACGGCCTTGATAGCCGCCTCCTGATTGTCCCTGTCAACGCGAGCAAGAAGTTATTAAGCTCGTCAGGGAAGGAGGTGTTGGTTGGGGGGAAGGTGTAAGTGGGTTTGTAGTCTGTGATGGCCTGGATGCCCTGCCACATGCGTCGGGTGTTAGAGTTGTAGGTGAAATGGTCCTCGATCCTAAGCTTGTGGCTGTGCTTGGCCCTCTTGATGCCCCTTTTCAGGTTGGCCCTGGCAGAACTGTAGGCCTGCGTGCGTCACTTGATCCGAAAGCAACGTTGCATGCCTTCAGCAGTAGGCAGACCTCTCTATTCATCCATGGCTTCTGATTGGGGAATGTTGTGATCTGTTTGTGGGTGGTAACACTGTTGATGATAGTGTTGATGTAGTCCAAACAGAGGCATCAGTGTCTGTGTGGGAATCCAGGCTTGCCTGAGTGGCAAACATACTGAAGTCTGTTAGTATTAGACGTTTACACGTTAGTGTAAACATGGTCTAAGGTCTTGTCCCCTCTTGTAGGGCAGGAGACATGCTGATGGAATTTGGGGAGTACGGTCTTTAGGTTGCAGTGGCTGAAATCTCCCGCAACAATAAAGGCTGCCTTTGGGTGTGTAGTCTGTTGTTTGCTAATGGCGGCCTGCAGTTCTTTCATAGGACGCTTAGCATTAGCGTCTGGGGGTATGTATGCTACAGTCACAACAGCAGATGTAAACTCTCTTGGCAGAAAAAAAGGTCTGCGCTTAACCATGAGATGTTCTAGGTTAGCAGAACAGTGACTCTCGATAATGGCATTGTCTGTGCACCAAGCTTTGTTGACATAAATGCTCAATCCCCCACCTTTGGTTTTACCGGAGTCATCAGCTGTTTCGACCGTCCTGTGGATGTAGTGCCCAAGTAGCTCAATGGCGCTACCGGGAACACCACAGTTAAACCAAATTTCCGTAAAATTCATGACGTTGCAGTCCATAATTCTTTTGTGAGTGGTGATCCGCAGTCGCATTTCATTCATCTTGTTTGCCAGGGACCGTACATTGGCAAGGAAAATACTGGATAGAGATAGCCGATGAGGAGATAGCCTTAGCTTGGCTCTCAGCCCCCCAAAGCTTTTGTTTACGATCTCGACGCCGCCTGCGAGTACTTCCGGCTAGCGAAGCCAGGTTGGTAGCCTCCGGTGTCCAGACAGTCTCAGTGTAGAGCCGGAGATTGCTGAAAGAGTTGTCTGAGTTTAATGATCCTGTATGCAAAAGTTCTTGTTGGGTGTACAATATATATATGCAAAACTGATCTGAGTGAACAGACTTAAAACGCCTAAGTCGATCACCGCTAATTTGCGAAAACCGGAGAGACCCTGAGCCTCGCCGCCTTGTCCACGTGCCGCCATCTTGTCAGTGGTATACCAGACATTATTGGTTTTACTTATTGCTGTTCCACATTCTCCACCTCCACATTGTACTAAAGTGAATAATTAAAAGACAAGGTGCAACTGTACATCAAGCATATTTGCTGACGAAGATACCTTTAAGATGATTAGAAATTATTTCAAACTGGTGTGTCCAAGTCTCGTACTGTAAGACTTAGGATCACATCCATGGTATAGATGCTTGTTAATTAAGTGAGATATCGTTTTCAACATGTAGATGCCATGCACTGTAGCAGTATACATTGTGAGAATCGCCCTTGGTAATTTATTATCAATATCAAAGAGAGATAGGAAGAGTCTAAATTAAGCTTTGTTGTTATTAGGGCAAGGTGGTTGACATGCCGGGACCCAGATGCTGAGGAGCTCTTCCGAATGGTTGGGGAAGTCTTCATATTCTGGTCGAAATCTCATGTAACTATACTTACTTTTTTATGTATTGTGATACTAATAATTATTGTATTATATTTAAATTAAAAGCACCTTTCTAGAGACCCAAGATCATTGACGTGGCATCGAGGAATACTAAGAAGTTATCACTAATATTCATCTACACAAAAGTATGTTTTTCACATAACTTCTAGGATTATGTTAATTCCATCTGTTTATTGTACTTGCAGAATTTCAAGCGAGAGGAACAGAATTTTGTTGTGATGAATGAGATCAATAACATGTCCTTTCTAACCGCAGACAGCAAGAGCAAAATGAGCAAGGTGAGTTATTGGCAAATAAAGTTCAAATAACATTGGAAAACACCACTTCATCAGAAACCCTTAAAAAAATTCTACATTTACAAAATCCCTCTCACACCAGAGTATTCTCTCGCAAAACTAGAGACCACAGTCAAGACTAAAATATTTGTTCGTAAGGATGCAAGGTGATTACAGTAGACTTTTTAAAAGTGAGAAAACTTTGTGAGTTATTTGTCCGATGAATGGATTGAGATGTGTACTTTATTTTAGACAACAAGGGCTTGAAAACAGATTTTTTTTGTGGGTTCGTTCTCTGCAGAACCAATTTTTTTTTTACGCTTCCCTTCTTTTGTTTTCTTATATTAATATTAGATCCAACATAAGCAAAATAAAGCTGTTAAAATACACAACAAAATCCTATTTGTTCAACAATATCATTTATGTGTGCTCTTATTCATCCATCCATCCATCCGTTATCAGAACCGCTTATCCTATGCAGGGTCATGGGTTGCTGGAGCCTATCCCAGCTGACTTTTGGCGAGAGGCAGGGTACACCCTGGACAGATCGCCAGTCCATCGCAGGGCTAACACATAGACATACAATCTCTCACACACACACACAGTCACACCTACGGACAATTTAGAATCACCAATTTACCTTCATGTTTTTGGAATGTGGGAGGAAACCGGATCACCCGGAGGAAACCCACGCTAACGCGGGGAGAACATGCAAACTCCACACAGAAAGGCCCTCAGGTGGGAATCGAACCCAGGACCTTCTTATTGTGAGGCAACAGTGCTAACCACTGCGCCACCGTGCCGCCCTGCTCTTATTCAAATCCTAGTAAATATGTTGGTTCTATTGCCTTTTTTTAATATCAAAAGTTACACAAGACTTGAAATATAGAAAACAAATTTAAGCAATGACAAAAACACCACTACTACCACCACCAAACTGCTTTTTTTCATGCTGTGGGAAAACAATTTAGAACCCTTCTATAATTGAAGCCTTCAGCTTGGGCAAGGTCTATTGTTTTGCTCTCCTTCGCCTTACTGAACACCCAGACACATGCATTGCAATTTGATTGCAAACTAAAATTTAATTTAGGCTTTGCAAAAGCTTTACACTAGCCCATCGCTTAGGATGTACATACAGTAATGTTTTTAATTAAGAGCCATGCAATTAAGGAAAAATATGCAGTATACATTTGAAAATATATTGTTATCCTACATCAACCTACATTCCAAATAGTTTATTCAAATGTACGAAAAGAATGTTCCCAACATTTTATAGTTAGTGAGAAAATAAGGGGAGAGAATCAACTTCAAACAACACAATGCATGTTCAACACTAACTTAAGTGACTGGCAGAGCACTGACAGTCAGTGCGAACTTAGGTAGGTCCGGCTTGGGTAAAGCAATGCCTTTCCAGTATTTCAAAACAATCGCGCTACACTTGAGACAGGGTTTTCTTGAATATGTGTGAGGACAGTGCGGTGATGTTTGGCGCCCCAAACAGCTAGCAAATGGTTTGTCATTCCATGGACAAAATGTTGTTTTAAAATTGGAAGCTAAACATTCTTACTTTCTGACTTGAAAAAAACAACTTTATTAACCAGTTACGGGGATTTTAATTAAACTTTGTTTTCCGTAACTGTAAAAGCTAATTCGTTTTTTGATTCAGTTCGTTTCCCTTTTCATGCCCTGCAGACAACTTTTGTCTTGTCTACAATTAAGGACTATTTCATCTTAATTTCTGTTCAAATTAATATCAAACTACTTTGAATGAACATCCATCCTACAAACCTTGCCTACATTTGGATTGATAGGCAGGCCTACTACGTCTCCATATACGCTACTTACTGTAGCCATTTGGTATTTAGAACACATAAATAATTATGTATTTTATTGTTGGATTATTTCCAATCCTTTGTTATTTAGTTGATTCAGCATGAGTTCTTCTTAAAGTATATTGGCAAATCATTACCATTTTTTTTAAGTAATCCAACTATTATAAGTACTGTCATATTTGCTTAAAGCACTCCATAGACATTACAATTTTCATGTTTTCAGGTATGAAACATATACGAAATCTTTTCATTTTAAGGTCAACATTCTTAAATGACCTAACTTTAAATAGTTTTACGTCTGTCTACTAAGAAGAAACCATTTACCCTTTAGTAATACAAACTATGAGATTTTCATGACGTAAGCAACGATAGACCTTTTTTGTCAAGGTCGTGCTTAGCATGAAAATAAAGTTATAGCAGTTAAAGATATATCTGTTGTTTTAGTGGTCTTTGTCAATCTGTTTCTCTGCATACTGAATCAGCGTCAAAAGTCTTTATTTCAAAAAATTATTCAATCCCAAAAGAAGATGTATTAACAGTGTCCTATTTTTTGTGTTGGTGATGGGTTTCTAGGGCGGGGACTCAGAGGTTAGACTTTTTTTGCACGAAAGCTGTGCTGTCCGCATGGCACTTTCTTTGGGAGGCTTTTCATCAACCTTTCCAACACACTAGCAGACAAAGTCCTTTTAAGTATGCATGCACACACTCAAGTAACAGTTAATTAATGGAAAATCGAAAATGTGTATATGTATTCTGTTTCTATAAATCTGGTTGGACAATCTAGTTAATTCTCTTTGAAATATATAATTGCACGAGACTTTTCAAAACATATTTCCAACAATTAACCTATTCAGTGCATACCATGTGCATATACCCTGCATCTTCACATACATTTTAAGCAATAGCATGACAAACTGCTACAAAAAATAAAGGTTATGTTCTCATCACATGCAAGATAAAAAAGGAAAGGTATGTGCATATATGTATCAAATATAAATGGACAAAAGGAGCAGGGCTTTGTTTATGGCTGCTCCTTGTCTTGCCGGTGTGTGAGGGAGGAGTCTAAAGACGTTTGATGAAAGTAGTCTGCCTTAAAGTCAGGCTCATGGTACTAGGCTTCACAACAGGCCAAGTAGTGGCCAAGCTCAGTCCCATCATCCTGCCAATGAGTTTGTTCCTGTTTGATTGTTGCTCTATGGGAGTGTTTTGTTTCATTTCTTGTGAAGGTTGTTTATCTGTAGTGTTTGTGCAAAAAGTGGTTGTTGTTAGTCCACCTCTGCTCATTATTCAGTTCTCCCTTCACTGTCCATGGCACATTATTTCTCAGCTTGCAACCGTAACAACCAATCTCATTTAACACATGCTTCTCACGAGAAAATCTTGGATATTTAACAGTTATGAATGTAAGCTAAATGTTTTAGCATGGTCCAATTAGTTGGTTTCAGTTGTACCAGACTGCAAAGAGAGAACTTTATACAAGTTAATAGATAACTCATGTGACTGTGAGTGAGCTGAAATGTACAATAGTGGCAACAGCTATAGGTTGCTGTAGCTGGAATTCTTCCCACACAAACCTCAGTTTTTGACAGATTAGTAATTTATCAGTGCACTCAAAATAGTTAGCAGATCTGTTTTTGTACTGTTATTGCATGACATGGTGAGCAGGACAATTTTTTTTCAATTAACGATAAGAATTTTGTAGTACGCAAGAGGAACACACATACATTTGACAGCTGTTTATTTCCAAACTGTGACTGTAAACCAAAAGCTAGACATCCATTGGTGAACATCACAAAGTGTCTGTTTCAGGTTGATAAACATACACATCAGTTTGGCAGATGGAAGGATATTGCCGCTACCCACTTGCTGATAGTGTTAAATTCGTCCAGTCTCATTGCACCTATATACTAAGTGTTGAAAGTTTATATACTTTAAGTTTCACTTTTACACCACAGCCATATAGTCTCTGTGGAACATTTATACACACTTTCCCATCAATTGCTTTGTATTTCCTGACATTAAATGCCGTTAACATTCCCTGTTTTAGGTCAGAAAGGGTCATTACTGTAATGTGAAATTTCAGAGTAATATAGGTATTAGACAAAAAACTATTTATTTCAGCTTTTATTTCTGTCATCACATTTCTATTGGGTCATAGGCTATGTGTAGTAGAGTGGGGCAGCTTCATATTTGATATAATTGCCTTTAAATTGTTTTTCTTTGGTCAAACATTTTGTAATCTTGTACAAGTTTCTGACAAGCACCCTATATCCGTCACAGCGTTCTGCTTTAACCTCAATTTAGAATGTAATGAGGTCAAAAAAGATTATGACGGAGAAGTAATAAGGACATAAAAACAACATTTGACAGCACTTACACAAGGGTCTTCTATGGTGTCCTAATGATGACTACTAAAACCTCCTTGACTATTTCCTTCGCTCAATTTAAATTCAATGCTTGTAGAATTGTCTGCTGACTTACTCTTTTTCCCCACACGTGTCCCAATCCTATCGCGGTTATCTCCTCTCCCCCTGAGGCATAGAGGAGGTGTTGGACTCCACTCGGGGGACAAAACCATTCTAACCTGCTCCACTCCTGTCTCTCAATAATCACTTTGTCAGAAGAGGCCTCTGGAACTGCCAATCAGTGGTGCAGTAAGCCGGCTTCATCTCAGCTCATTCCTCTACAAACTTTCTGCACATCCTTGCACTCATCGAGACCCAGGATGCGTTCAGCCTCGACTAAACGTAGCAGAACGTTTACTTAAACAGAAATAATGCTGCGTTGAACACCCTGTCATGTTATACAACTATGGCAGCTAAGGCTATGAAATGTTTTCCTTATTTTTGAGAGAATGCATTCAAATACATGAAATGAGTGTGTAGCAATCCAGTGCCACCCTTCTCGGCGGGAAACACCCACACACACACAGGAGACAGCTATTTGGTTCCGCTGCACTTTTGTGCTTCTTTATTATATTCAAGTTAGTTTTAACAAGTTCTTTCTCCGTTTTTCTCTATTCTTCTTCTTCTTCTTCTTCTTCTTCTTCTTCTTCTTCGTCCTCCTGCCTTCCTGCCGGGGGGGGGGGGGGGGGGGGGGGGGGGGGGGGGGGGGGGGGGGGGGGGGGGGG
>JAVQJS010140656.1:0-12811 GCA_036024795.1 Galaxias rostratus | reverse complement strand
TGTGTGTGTGTGTGTGTGTGTGTGTGTGTGTGTGTGTGTGTGTGTTGGTGTTTGTGTGGGTGGGTGTTCAATTGCTTGTATTTTCTGCAAAAGGGTGGAAAAATGGAGTACTGGACAAGAAGTATGGTACATTGGATATACCTAAACGTACAGAACCAATGAAAGGTATGTCGCCATATTCCCTTGCAATGCTTTGCTATGTTGTTGCCCTTCATCTTTTAAAGAGCAGTGCTTTGCAGTATGCATACATAATTAAAACATGTTATACTGTAAGTGGTGGGGAACATTGAATAGGGAATATTCAGATCAATGTGAAAGAATTTTTAAATAAAATATTGTGAAAATATTCCAATATTAATATGATGTGGGACGATGTAACACTACTCCCTGTTATCTGCACCTTTTCTGGTAGAGTTGTTTTCCACAGGACATTAACATTGCAACATACTACGATTATGTGATTGCACATGCAATATTCATATGTAAATTTTTACACTACTGCAAAATGACCAGTTTAACTTTAGGTAGATAGATTTTTTTTTACATTTCTCCCAAACTCCAGAATAAATATTGTCCTTTAGAGCATTTATTTGTAAAAAATGCAAATATAATTAGACAAAAAAACTGGACAAAATAACAAAAAATATGTGTGTTTTCAAATCTTGACCAATCCAAAATAAACAGGTTTGCATTAGACCACAATATGTACATTTTAAACAACATTATAATAATTGCTTATGTTAGTTTACCTCATAAATTAATCTTTGGTGGAATAAACCTGTTTTTTAATCACAGCTCTCTTGTCTCTTGGCATGCTCTAAACAAATCTTTCTCACGGCTGTTGGGTGACTTAATGCTACTCCTGGCCTAAAGAATAAAGGGATTGCTTGGTTGCTTATGATCACCCATCTTCCTCTTGATCACATTCCAGAGGTTTACAATGAGGTTTGGCAGAGCTCTGGAGATTGGGCTGGACATGACAGGCCACCACTGGCCTGGCCATGCTCCATCCAGAATTTGATTGATCTAACTGTCAGGCATGGGGCCTTTTTGTTGGGGCACGTGGTAAGAGCAAAAATGTTGTCAGTAATACAAATAATAAAACAAAGATGTTAATTTAAGTAAAACACATACCTATTAATAGTTAATTCAGATCAATTGATACTTTCTCCGTCTCACAACTCTGTAGAACCACACAGACGAGTGCTACAAGTCTGTGGAACATCGTCAGCTCCCTCCATCTGCCAGTATATATGTACAGTACATGTTTGTGTAACGTGTGTGTTATACATGTAATGGCGTATTTAGACTAATTTCCTATTTCAAAATAGGCCTACAAAATAGGTAGGGCAGACATTGCCTAAAAGGCCGTTAAAACGCTGACATTCCGTGACTCGCTACACTCAAGCTTAGTACGTTAGCACTTAACTCTGGTGTGAGTATGTGATGATCCACCATGCAGACCCACTTTCCCACAAGCATGTCTGTAGCCGGCTATAAACCCAGGGCCTCCCATACCCCCGGCCATGGCTGTAATCAGAGCGCTAAGCAGGGTTACAATTGTTGGTCAGGATTAGGAGCTGGAAAAGGCGCCCGTGCGGACTGAGTGTCAAACCTCAGGACAGAGTAGCTCCTCCTCTTCGCCTGGGGAAAGCCAAGGAGCACGGAAGACTTCAGCGGCATTGTGGAGCGGTTGGACCATGAAGCAGGCTTTGTGTACGACAAAGGATTGCTGATTGGCTCCGCTGTACAGCAAGACCTTAAGTGTGTTGGGGCTTATAGCTTTCATCTCTTTTAAAATAATAACCCTTTTCAAAAAGGATTTACATTTTAATAACCTATGTGCTCTCAACACTCAGGCTGTGGTTAACGCTCAAAGCAAATGTATGTCCCTATTGTACTCCATAAAACATTGTGTCCTCTGTTACATCGAGCGATCCGTGACATCTGAAGTGGGCTTGCTTTTATGTGTGCGTTGTCAGATCCTCTATAGGAAATGAGACCCCCGTAAGGGTCTGCAGTTTGCACGGTCTCGTTCATGAAGACAGTGGAGTAGTGCCTCTACTGATGCTGTCAGAGATCTGGTTTGCGCTGGCTGTACATTAAATGCTCCTGGTCTGTCCGTCCCTTTGAAGGCCTGGAGCTGCTATACCAGCCAGAGGTGGTGAGGCTCTACCTGTCTCTCCTCACTCGCAGCCAGAACCACAATACCCTGGAGGCAGCGGCTGGCGCTCTGCAGAACCTCGCTGCTGGACACTGGGCGGTGAGCGAACTGGCAGCACGCTTCTACGTTACCAAATAACCTGCATGAGTAGATTTGACTGACTTCCTTCGTCCCTATGCTCGGTTCCAGTGGTCGAGTTACATACGAGCGACGGTGCGGAAAGAGAAAGGGTTGCCCGTTCTCGTGGAGCTGCTACGTTCAGATGGGGATAAAGTAGTCCGAGCTGTGTCGATAGCGCTCCGCAATTTGGCCATCGACCGACGCAACAAAGACCTCATCGGTACCTTATTTGCAGATCCACAGTGCACTCACGGCCCACACAGACACGCACACGCAGGTCGACACTTACGCATCTCCCTCTTGTCCTGTTGCACTGAATAGGTGGTTATGCTATGAGAGATCTGGTCAGTAACCTGCCCAGTGGTCAGCAGCGGCCAGCCAAAAACCTTGAGGGAGACACTGTGGTGGCTATCCTGAACACGATTCACGAGACCATCACAGACAGCCCAGATAATGCCCGCACCCTCATACAGGGCCACGCGATCCAGAAACTGGTCGCCATTCACAAGACAAGGTGCACTTATGTTTCACTTGGTATTAGAGCAACAGAAATTGCTTGGAAGGTTGTTCAAATGTATTCTTTTTGATCATCAAAAATATGTATTTATTTAAGTCACTTTGTCCAATCAATTTCCAACATGTTTCCATTGCCAGTCAATCGGTACGGGAGACCAAAGCCGCAGCCCATGTGCTGCAGACAGTGTGGGCCTACAAGGACTTGAGGAACAGCCTCTATAAGGCCGGCTGGAACAAGAGCCACTTCAAGGTGCAGTGCATTGCAGTCATTGTCAAGCTACAGCACAGTACCATGCAAACTAACCAAAAATAGATACTTAAACGTCTTGTATAGGGGTTTGTGACATTAAAAAATCCTGATATTGAAGATGGGATATTAACAGGTAATTCATGACCTTCTTTTCTCAGCCCACTGCCATCGGTGTACCCAAAAAATCTAAAAATGAAAAACAGGGCTTTGATGACATCACCCTGCCCCTTATGGAGAAAAATCAAGGTTTGGATAATGCTTTTTGCCAATTCATTGTAATACGATTCTATTTTACGAAGTTTGTTTAGACTTAAGTTAAGACTTTTGAAATATAGATTTCAAAATGGTGCGGGTGCACATAAATTTGTGTGTTTGTGAGTTTCAATCAGATTCTATAACTATGGCTGTTTTTCACAGATGGCTACTCCACTGCAGACCAGAGTGACAGAGTGGCTGATGGACCAGCCCACATGATGGAGAGAGACCCTCTACAGGTAACTGGCTCGGTTTTACCTTGTTTGCATATTCCAGAATAGGTTTTTGAAGGTAAGGGACGACTACCTTTAGCAATCAAAACCATATGGTTATCAAATTGTGGATCACCATATTAACCTTAAATAAGACAGACAAATACAGAACCATAACCAGCATACTTGCACCAGTTTAACAGGTGACTTCCTTATTTGAGGATGTGGAAAAATGAGTTACGTAACAAAAAGTAGCACATTTTTTAAGTGGCATTGGCCAAGAATTGAGCACAGTAATATTTGAGAATTATTGTTATTTTCCTTATCGTGTCATTGTTGAATTTAGCTAACTTCTGACACCACTCACTCCCGAATCCATTTTCCAGAGCCTGAGTGAGAGAAAACACTTTATCAGAGGGGGAAGACCTGCTGTGGGTCTGGTGGATCGCAATCCTCCACCACTTGACTCCTGGGTCTGAGCATGACAGAAGGGACTGTTAGTGAAGGCGAGTCCAACATCGAACAGCTTGTGGATCCATTTAAGCTTCTAAACTCGGGAATCTTGTGATAAGGCTGTGGATTCTTGCCGATTGTTATGTATGAACTGTACAGATGGGGAAAGATATTCAAAATCCTGTTTAGGTCTCAAATGCCTCTTTTCGTTTGCCGGAATCTTTGCATTAGTGTGGTAATGCCTGTGTGAAACGTTGGCATTTGTGACTATCATCTGTGTGGGGATTGAGAGGCTACAGGTCAAAAATCCCTACGTCCTCTACAGAGGTGGAATCACTTGTATATTTGATTCTAATTACATCTGAAATAGTAATGAAAACTGTTACATACATTTTAGCTACAATTATAATACTAACTTTAAATGTGTAATTGATGGAAGGCTGCAAAGATAAACACAGTTTATGAAACTAAGATTTTAGGCATCAAGTATCATGTTCACCAGCATCAATTTAAGATTCAGTTGATGGATTCATTTCCATCAGTGTTTAGACAAATATTTTTTGAGAGCATAAGCATTGATATTTCTTTTGTTTAATGAACGGAAATATGAAAGTGGGGTTGTAAATGTGTAATAAAAGATTGTTAATATCCAAATGATGGCATTTATATTGTTATATCCATTGTAATACTCATGACATGTTATTTGAAGTTGGGAATGTTATCTTGTATGCATAATGCAACGTATTCAAATTAATATTTAGTAGGCTAGTAACAAAAGCCAACATATAACGTTGGACTATTTTGCTTTGCAGTGTTTGTTTTTGCATTGCAATGTTTAATGAGAAAATAAAATCAATACTTTCTCAGTGCTGTTCGCTCTCAGTCTGAGCCATGTGTAAGATCCATGCTCCAAGCTTGTTTTGTGGTTCAGCACTGGACAGCTCCCTTATGAATTGTCATGTCAAAACTCAGACCCCGTCCACACATCACCAGGTATTTTCGAAAACGTTTTCCCACCCTCGTTTTAAAGAAAGATCTCTTTCCATACCAGCAGGGTAAAATAAAAAAAACTCCGTCCTCACAAAAACGCAAAAAAAACAACAACAAACAATCAACAACAAAAAAACGTTGTTAAAGAAGAAATCGTAATCTTGAAAATAAAGTGCATTAGGGATTACCAAGGCAACTTCAGGCTGACATTTTGACTACATTTGAACAAAGAACATAAAGGGGCACACTCCGATTTAACAAATGAAAAACATCTATCTATCTATCATTACGTCCACACGTAAACACTGAATATGGCGTTCAATAATAATGATAATAATAATAATAATAAAAATCCACCCTTGCCGTCGTTTATAAAGAACTCAGTTTTTCAGTGATGGACAAAAGGCCAAAAAAAAAGGTTTTGAAAAATACCCTGCTACGTATGGGCGAGCCCTCAATATCTAATTTAATCTAATTGTTTGCCTCCAAAACCCTGATTCTGCACATGCATTTAATATGTTCGGCTCGAGCACACAATTACTTTGCTAGCATTTTTTAAACTTTGAATCAAATAATAATGTTGCAAACTGTTGTCACTACTATTACTAACACCCATTGCAAGCTATATTACCATAGTGACGTATCCCGCAATAGCTAAAGGTGGACAGTGAACTAATTAGAGTTAGACTAACTAATTCAAATAATAAAAAAATGAAACCAAAATATTCTAAAACTAAGCAAAGCGAGGATAAAAGGTTGGTTTCTATCTTCTGTCAACTTGTTAACAAAATCGAATAGCTAATTTAGTTTTAACATAACAGCATGAACGGTAAATTGTTTTGTTAAATTCACTAGTTATCTCACATTAGCTAGCTATTTAAATTCATGAAGATTTGGTGGTAATTACTGTTATCCCATATAACGCTAGTATTATTACGCTTGCTAACGTTTTCTTACCACCGCA
This sequence comes from Galaxias rostratus, assembly GCA_036024795.1. Taxonomy (NCBI): domain Eukaryota; kingdom Metazoa; phylum Chordata; class Actinopteri; order Galaxiiformes; family Galaxiidae; genus Galaxias; species Galaxias rostratus. The sequence goes on along the minus strand of JAVQJS010140656.1, from coordinate 6,887 downwards.
ATATTTCATAGGAAGAAGGGTCCAAAAAAAAGACAGGAGAGGTGTAGGCGGAGTTCACGTCTAGTCGTTGGTGACGGTGAGGATATGCGCAGACAATTGCGCAAATTTACACTTGACCGTGTTTGCGGATTACGATCCTAAATACATACGTTACTTTTAGGTTTTTATTTAATGAAAATTATATCATTGGTTTAAACTATAAATCAATTAAAGATGTCTACTATTTTCTCCGACTAAATACAGGATATGGTTCTAGTTCCCGCCAACTAAGGAGTCCTGCAACATCAAGCCTCTGTAAATCTGCTGGCCACATGTCTTCTCTATCTGCTAGTCTTTCAGGTCAGACCAAGATTAAGTTGCCGGTGTCCCTCAGGTTGAAAGGGGAGCCCTATGCCAAACCACTGGTTAAATACATTCTTCCCCTTCCTGTGGGAAAACCCACAGTTAGGTTTCTTAAAAAAACAAAAATGTCCAGTCCTTTGGTCTCTGATTGTGTAAAGCCAGTCAACACAAGGTCAACAACAAAGTTCATATGCACTGGGAAAAAGTCCAGCTTGGCAGCTGTTACTTCCAGACCACCTGCATCTAGAGGCTCTAAAGCCTATAGTTCTATCAGTCTGATCAGCTCTTCCAGTTCACGTGGCCTGGCCAAAAAGGGTGTGAGAAGACGAGGTAACAGCCACCTAACGCCCAGTGCTATCAGGAAGCGTCTGTTGGTCACGCTTAGTCCAGAGTCTTCATCATCCTCTCCAGTCTCATCCCCATCACCTTATCCTCAGCGGAGTATGAGGAGACGACCAAGACCAGTCTACTTAACTCACAACTACAGGAAGCAACTGATGTGGTATCGGATCCTCCGTGCAGAGAGGAAAATCAAACAAGAAGAGAGGAGGCTTGAGGAACTTAGCTCTAAGGTTAATTCTGATAACAAACTTTGTATGACGCACATTATCTCTTTTTACTGAAATCGAATTCTAAATGAGTACTATAGCATCACTTTGTAATGCTATTCATGTTCATGCCTGTATGAATGTTCTTACAAGTTCTCTGTTACATTTTGATACCACAGGAGAGCGTGACGAAGAACAAGGTGGATCAAGGTTGGTGCACTGTGGTTCTTTTAAACATTCTCTTGTGCGATATCTGCTATTTTCACAATCTGACATTTTTCTGAACGCAAAAGGTTTTTCAAGACGTGTAAAAAGGTACGGTTCCTCCACTTTCTGACAGGCACCCTCGACAGACAGAAAAATAACCGTTGCTGCAGCAAGGGCCCAATGGACTCTTCCTCAAAGAATGGTAAGAGAAAGAGGAGCCCAGGATCAGAGAAGAAACCACTGCCACCCAGTTGCTTGGCAAGGACACGCACCCGGCGATCATGGCGCCGCCAGCTGGACAGCAGTAGTTCAGAATCCCCAGAATCAGATGTCAGCCACTTCCTAAGTCCATCCCGTGCTGACTCCTCTCCCTCAGCTAGTGCCAACATGCCTGCCCCTCCTGCACACTGCTCAAGTCCACCTGTCAACACATCATTGTCTCGTTCTTGTTCCAGTACTCCCTCAAATTGTCCAACAACCCCACTTTATCCCCACTCCTTCACCTCAAGTGCCCTTGGCACCCCCTTAAAATGTCAGTTGGCCTCTCCCAATGTCTCCAACACTCCGGGGCACGCCCAGTTGTGCACTTCCAGTGATTCTAAAACGCCAACGTTCACTGAACAAAAACTAAAGATAGACGAGGGGAGGAGTCCACCAGCAGAAGAAAAGAAAGACAGCAGAGAAACTCCTAAAGACAGTAATAAGCAGGGGACGCACCCTTTAGCAGTCACAGCTGAAAACAAGGTTTTAAGCCTCTCGGCTTTGCTTGACATCTTAAAGACAAATTCCTCCTCTCTTAAGTCAAAAGCAGTATTCGATGCAGCCCACGGTCATGCTGCTAACGCAGAGAGTAAGATGAAATCGGTCTCTGGCCGTGGATTCATCTCAGAGTGTGAGCTATCCCCACCTTTTTTCAGTCAGTGCCTCGAGGAGGTACCCAAAGGCGCGCAGAGAACTTCACCCCACGGACCTAAAAAGAAGTCTCCAAACAAGAAATCTCTTTCAGAACCTCCTGGAACAGCAGAAAAAATGCCTGACACAAAGACATGTGCGTCAGCACTGAATTTACAGCAAAGCTCATCCTCATCCGAGCGTCATGCCTATAAGCCTGTGAGTCATTTCAAGAAGCCACCCCAATCACAGAGTTTCAATTTAAGGGGAAGCAGAGGCACAAAAGTCTCTCATCCGACTATATCTAGTATGAAATCCTCCTTTAGCCCAGTAGCTGCAGCATCTCATAGTGAGCCTTATAGAAAGTCAAAAACAAATATGTACACATCAGTTGCTTCAAAGGCTGAGTATATTGGACAGAAAGTCGAAGGACTTTGTTCTGAAGATCTCGAAAACAAAACATTTTGTTCAAAGCCAGACAAAGACAAGACTGGGGGGAATGTTGGAGTTGTGCATTCTAAACATGCCACTTCCTCTTGTACAACTCTCTTAAGTTACTGTTACAACACTGATCTACAGGCCAGTCTGTTATCTAATCCAACTAGAGATTTAGAAACGACGCCATTAGGAAGGTCAACTTCTCTCGATTCTAGGATTCCTTCAGATTTAGAAAGAAGTCAGTTATCTTGTTTAACTTCATCTGATTCTAGGTGCCATGGGAATTTAGAAAATAGTCCCTTGTCTAAGTCCACTTCATCTATTTCTAGAAGCCATAGAGATTTAGAAAGGAATCATATATTCAGTTCCACTTCATCTAGTGCTAGAATCAATAGCGATTTAGACCGGAGTCGGCTATTCGTGTCAACTTCCCCGGATAAAAGAAACCAAAAAGATTTGGAAAGGAATCGATTATCCAGTGCATCGTCCCCTGAGGGTAGAAGCCACAGAGATTTGGAAAGGAATCATTTAAACAATTCCACGTCCCCAGATTATTCAATCAATAGAGATTTAGGAAGCGATCAGTTATTCAGGTCAACTTCAATGAGTTCTAGAGGCCATGGAGATTTTGACAGGACTGATTTATCTGATACAACTTCCCCTGATAATAGAAGCCATAGAGATTTTGACAGGAATTGCTTATCCAGTTCATCTTCATCTAGTTCCCGACACCATGTAGATACAGAAAGGAATCAGTTATCTAGGTCAATGCCCCCTACTTATAGAAGGCATAGAGATTTAGAAAAGAATCAGTTATCAAATTCATCTGGTTCCAGAAGCCATAGAAACACAAAAAGTAATCCGTCCGTTTTTCCAATGTCAAAGGGGGACACTGGCAGGAATGTTAATCCCGTACACTCTACTTATCAATATTGGGGAAGGAGGCTTCTATCTAGGTCAACTTCCTTTCACAGTGAAAGTTTTGAGAGGAGTTCTCCCTCATGTTCAAAAGACTATGCCAACATAAGACCGGCACCCTTGGAAGATGTACCTATAGACAAGCAGCCATTTCCGAATTCTCCGAGGCCCTTCACACCGAGGACTTTGGTGACTGAAAGGTTGAAAACTTCTTCTCACAAACAATACTCCTTCAAGAGACCCCTTTGTCAACTCAAGCCACATAGAGACACAAGTAGCAGAGCTAACTACCGAGCAAGAAGCCACGGAACACCTGTGGCTTCCAGAAGGTCAGACAGGAATCAAAGGGGCTATCATAAGGATACACCCAGACCGAAGAGCTTCCCTCCCAGACACAAACCCACCGAGTTCTGGCCTGGATACAGGAATACTCCCAACAGGGTGATGGCAGACCCTATAAATAAACATCCTAAATTTAGCCGGAGATCACGGAGCGCTCGCTACTCTCCTGACCCGGTGTCTCGTCGCCTGTCGCTCTGCCGTGACTCCTCAGTCTGCCCATCTGCTACTTTGAATAACGTCCCCAGCCCACCCCGGTCCAGACACTCAGCACAAACTCCCCTCCCAAGGTCTAATGAGAAGAGCCAGAGGGGGAAGAGGGAAGAGGCACGCAACATGTTTACGGTCAATGAGCTAACTGTGGGCACTTATAGACCCAGCACTTCTGAGAGGGCCTTGTTATCTTCAGCTCCATCGGACTCATCCAATGACACAAAGGTCTCCAGCTCACCTTCAAATGGGTCTGCAAGTAAGTCCCACTCTTCCTTAATAAACACAATACCACTTGGACCAGGTTCACATTTGCTCTTCCCAAAAGATCGGTCAAGAACATAGAATTCGATACATGTGACAGTACATATTTTGGTATTGTATATTTTGCTGTTATATATAATCAATTCTAAGTGTATGATTTTGTTTATTTCTTTATTTCTTTTTATTTCTCACTTGCCTTTACTCAGTGGAAGAACATGGCCAGAAGAGTTTTCCTCTGATCCTCCAGGCAGCTTCTCTGCTGCGGGGTGTCCCTGAGTCCATGCCAGCAAGCCCTGTGCCTCGCATATCCAGCAGGCCCCATGTCATCTATGCCCTAATGAGTGCCATGGGCTATCTACTCGGTCTGCCCCCAGACTCTATAACTGCTTCCGATCCATCTATGACCCACAAGGAGTCTGCTTCCCCCTCTGCCACATCTTCTACAGCCTCTCAAATACACTCCAATCCCGCTTCTGTAATCCAGGAATCAGACTGTTATACCAGGGTGTATGAGCCACGTCCAGAACTCCCTAGCCTTCCAGATCATCTCACTCCACCGACCTCTAAAAGCATTTTCTCGCAAAAGTAAGGTGAAATACGGTCTGTAGCATGTCTAGCTAAGCACCGTTTGCTAGTGTTAACTTCAAAATAATTGACATCTTATCAATTTGGTAGAAAACCCAAAAAATGTTTATTGTTTATTTTTGTATCAATGCCCTCCTACAATAACTGGACAAATGTGTGATACATAATTACTTTGTAAGTCCCCAGGTAAAAGTATTCCTGTGCAAATAGGGCTTAATTTTGTAAATCAGATTACGAAGTTGGATCTTTTCTGTGCCTAAATGTAATCATCAAAACAAATTCATTTGTGTTTCTTGAGGATATTCAATTGTGGTCAGTTGTCTTGTCAAATGCCATGACAAATGCATTATATTTGCTACATTATTCTTGTAATTTATGTACATATCTATACAAATACACAATGTTTCCAACATGCTGAATTTGGCATACACACAGAAATGGGCCATGTTGCAATTGTAATACCAAAGAATGTCAACCTAAATACATGTTCACTTTAGTTAACTGACATTACTGTAGCAAGTGAAATATTTACAACCAGCAAGTGCCAAGGAAAGTTGCACCATTTGGGATCAAGCGATTCCTAAATATCCAGCCCCTCATACAATTATTTAATATTCATTAGATGTAGATAAACAGTTTTGTATAAAATGTATGTATCAAACTGCTTGAGAGCATAGTTTTTATTGCCTGGCACTTCTGACCAGAGGAGGGCAGTCAGTCTTCTGTTCGTTTTGAAACTTTTTGCAATTGCCAATAAAACATAATTAAATGTATATATGTATGTACATACTGTATGTATCTATGTATTTATATAGAGATATAAATATATAAACGTCTTTACGACTGAATACAGTTACCATTCCAATTAAAAGTTATTTCTTATATTGCACGCAATATGTTTCTGCTCTTTATGCAATGCAATAGTTTCTCTTATGTTCTCTATCCACACACATACACACACACACACATACACACACACACACACACACACACACACATGTAAATATATTAAGGAGTAAAGTAAAGATCTGGTGTAAGGAAACACTAGACTATCTGATTGACATTAAGAGAATCTGGAGCTGTTAGTGCAATCAACACCATTCACTGGTGGGGATTCTGTCAGCTCTACCTTTTTAATGTTGACTAGACTATCATTTTATTATTTTATTACTGCCAAATCATTTGCTTTGCAAACAGACATCTTATGAATATTGCATATGGTCTGTGAAGACGGAACGGTTAAGTCATTCCTGTGTCATAACAAGCCCTCAAGCAGATATATACCAATTATTTTAGGTGTTTTTCTTTGGGAAAGAGCTGCAGTGAACATGCTGAAATGAACCTGCTGTTACACAATATTGATGTGTAAAGAAACATTTGGCTTTTTATTTTTATTTCAATCTATGAGATGATAACCATAAATATTAAAATGTTGAATTAACATACACTAAAATGAGACTAGTAAAATGTTTTCCCACTTACAACTTCGTTGACAAAGATTCTGACAAAAACACTTACAACCTATGTACACAATTTGGCTTACATTCTATGACCTTTAAAGATGTGAAAATGGCAAAAGAAATTCAATGTGTCACCAAAGACAAATTAGATCGCCATCCTGCAGTGGCCCTTGTGAAGAGGCTACTCTCCGGTAGACCTCCCAGTAACATCAGCACAACAGGTGAGGGGCAGTGCTATTTCTTTTAATTTAATTTGGTTTAATCCTTTGATTGTAGTACCTGCTCAACATAAATTGCCAAAAACATATTTTGAAATGTTTGGCCAAGGAGCCAAAAATATACATATGTAAACTGTTGGTTACTGTGGGATATGTCCAATCAAATTGTTCTTAAACAATTCGAAGTAAGGTCAATGATACATTTATTTTATGGAACAACTCTACATTCTGAGGGTGTGACAATATTGTTAAAGACAATCCAACGAGTATTCTTCAAAAGAATGCAATTAAACTGACTCATAAAAAGGAATATACCTGTACATCACAAGAACACTGATCAATCAGGGTGGCAATATCTATTAATTTGTGAATTTACATAAATACTAATAGGGACATAAATTATGTAGACCAGCCCTGTCGTTTTTATTTTCACAGATAGCCTAAAGACTTGACTAAATAATCAAGCA
>JAVQJS010140654.1:0-17158 GCA_036024795.1 Galaxias rostratus | reverse complement strand
TCTCTCTCTCTCTCTCTCTCTCTCTCTCTCTCTCTCTCTCCCCTGCTTACCACCTTCTGTCATGGGGCCTGTGTTTTTTGACACTTCTACTGTGTGTCCCTCCGTCGGCGGCTTGCTCACCCCGCATCTCCTGTGACGTGTCGCTCCACTCAGCTTCTGGACCCTCCAGAGTGTGGGAACGGCTTTGTGGAGCCGGGCGAGGAGTGTGACTGTGGATCTCAGGTGGTGAGTGGATTGTGACACACATCCGACCCCTTGGATGACTCCACTCCAGGTGGGTTGGTGCTGACCTTCAGACCCCGGTGCCGGCGGGGCCTGGAGGGATAATGTTGCCAGTCGTGTTGTTTCCTCTGTGCGCTTGCAGGAGTGTGCCCGCAGCGGAGGGGCATGCTGTAAGAAGTGCACGCTGACCCACGACGCCATGTGCAGTAACGGCCTCTGCTGTAGCAGCTGCAAGGTCAGCCCCCTGCATGTCTATTGCAAGCTCAGTACAGTGGGATTTATTATATTTGATATTTGATGTTGTACTTATATGCGGGTGGTTTTGCTGCAGTACGAGCTGAGAGGAGCCGTGTGTCGGGAGGCTGTGAACGACTGTGACATCTCCGAGACCTGCACCGGAGACTCCAGCCAGGTACTGGTGCGATTCTGTACTCTCATTCACCCTCACAGTGGGGTACGCTGGGTAACGTAGTTTATTGTAATAATAAATTACAATAATACATTATGTTTATAAAGCGCTTTTCAAAACACTCAAAGACGCCCAATTGCAGTGACCCACAGACTGTTGTTTCTTCCCTCCATATTCCAGTGTCCCCATAACGTACATAAGCTGGACGGATACACGTGTGACACCGTGCAGGTATATGACTTTCATGGTATCTTTTTATGAGTTTTGATCTTAAGGATAATATTCTTGATTTGAGTCCTTTGCATTTTAATATTTCTAGGGCCGTTGCTATGGAGGCCGTTGCAGGACCCATGATGGTCAGTGTAAGGGACTATGGGGCCACGGTACGTTGACTTGTTCATAATCAGAAACAATATCATAGCATTTCTCTCAGATGTTTACCCAACCATATTCAGACTCTTTGCTTAGCGCAGCCGTTCGCCACCTTGTGGTCGAAACGGACACTGCAGTGACACTAACATCTCGTGGAGAATGGGGACGTAGGGTATTTATTTTTCACCTATGTCCTGTGTTTTGGCACCGTAGGTTCAGCCGACCGCTTCTGCTACGAGAAGCTGAACGCAGAGGGCACAGAGAAAGGCAACTGTGGCCGGAGCCCCGAGGGCCAGGGCTGGCTGCAGTGCAACAAGCCGTAAGCAGCACTGGTCCCACACTCAAGTCAAAAGCCACTCCCAGACCGGGGGCATGTAAAATGGTATCCTGTCGATCACTCTCTCGTTCCTCTCACCGTCTTCCAGGGACGTGCTCTGTGGCTTCCTGTTCTGTGCCAATATGACGGCCAAGCCCATGTTCGGCGACCTGCAGGGCGAGGTGACCAGCCTGACCATCTACCACCAGAGCAAGTATCTGGACTGCCGGTGAGCCGGGACGCCCTCTCACACACCCACTGGTGTCAACGATGCTGGGGGTCAAACTGACGCTCACACCCATTATACTGCCACTGGGGGATTCCAGATTGGTACCGTGTGTGTGTGTGACGAGCATTGTTTTTGTCACGCTGTGTCTCCCCCTTCTCTGTTGTGTGTGGCCCGACACGCGGACACCCAGAGGGGGCCACGCCCTGCTGGAGGACGGCTCCGACCTGGGCTACGTGGAGGACGGGACGCCCTGCGGACCCAACATGATGTGCCTGGAGCGACGCTGCCTCCCGGTGGCCGCCTTCAACCTCAGCGCCTGCGCCGGCTCCAACTCGGGCTTCACCTGCTCCGACCACGGGGTGAGCGCCGCTCCAGAGGAACTCTAACAGGCTCTGCTGTCGCCTCCCGACTGGCCCACCTTAACCCATCTCTCCCCCCATCTCTCTCGCTCTCTCCCTCTCTCACTTTCCCTTTCTCTCTTTCTCTTTCTCTCTCTCTTTTTCTCTCTCTCTCTCTCTCTCTCGCTCTCTCCCTCCCTCCCTCCCTGGCTTTGTTCTCTGAGCAGACGTGCAGTAACGAGGTGAAGTGCATCTGTGACAGGGACTACACAGGGAAGGACTGCAGCGTGTTTGACCCCATCCCCGACCCCACCGTCCCCACTGGCCCCGAGAAGAAAGGTCCATAGCAGCGCCGTCTGTCTGTCTGTCTGTCTGTCCGTCCGTCTGTCCGTCTGTCTGTCTGTCTGTGTCTCACTATTGCCCCTGTCTACATTTCCCATAGTCTGCATATCTTCATTGTTACCACTTTAAGTTACATTTCAAGACTGACCGCAATGAGAACCAGCCTATTTTGTGAATAAGTCAGCTGATCATGGGAAACTTGACATGCTTTCCTCATAACTGAATCTTTTGTGACACTTGTGTCCTAATGGGGGACTGTGTTAAAGTATGTTGACATATATGCACTTGTGTGATTTTATTTGTGTTTCTGTGTATGAGGGAATTAGTTACGCAGACGTCGCTGTCATCTTCAAGTGTCTTTCTTTTTTGCAGTCTGCCAATGGCAAAGAGCAATTTTGCAGTTGCCCTCTCATAAGCCTTACTCCTCCTAAGCAAGAAGGGCTCCAGTTGAAAAAGCAGGAGAGAGGGGGAATGAGAAAAGAAGTAATGCCACCACTCCTTTTTTACCGTTGTCTCCCTGGCCTCCCTCGCTCTCCCTCCGCCCGTTCTCCCACCTCACCCCATGTACTGGCACCTTGTTTTCTTCTCCTTTTCCTCCCTCTCTTTCTCTCTCCTCAGGTGTCCTTTTGTGGTCCACTCTTTCTCTTCCCTTTCTCTAGTGGTGGTGGTGGCGGTGGTGTTAGTTGTTGTCGTTGATGTACAGTGTTGATGCTGTCCTCTGATGTGTGTTCTTGGTGGTGGTTGTTTTGTTTCTCCTCCCCCTTCCTCCTCCTCCTCCTCCTCCTCCGCACCCCTCCCACCTCCTTCCTCTGCGCAGGTCCCAGTGGCACCAATATCATAATAGGGTCCATCGCAGGTGCTATTCTCCTGGCAGCTATAGTCCTAGGGGGAACAGGATGGGGATTTAAGTAAGAGCTCTGGCATGCCTCTGTGTACCTGTCTGCTTCTGCCGCCCCTCCCACTCACAGCTCGTCCTAAACAGTGCCCGTTTTCAACCCCCCTCCCCAACTCAGGGAAGGGGGCAGGAGGGCCCGGTCTGAAACATGCTCATTCTGCGAATGGGTATCTGTACACGCTGCGTTCCGAGACTTCCCTACATTTTGCGCCGGCTAAGATTTAAGGTTCTGATGAGCGATGTGCCCCAGCCAGTCTGGCATATTTCTTGTCCCCTCTGCCCGATAGCCAATAAATGGACAGATTGCCTCGAAAGTGTGTTTCATAAAGACGTCCATACCCGCCTTGGCTTTTGACGTCCTGTTGTTCAGGAGCGAGTCTAGTCCACTCGAGGCCTCACCGGGAGTCGTCGTGGGGTCTGAGTGTTTCCCCCTCAGCCCCTCACTTTACTTTGGCTTATTACCGTACTGGGCCAGGCGGAATCACCAAAGTGCTTTTCTGATGCATGGCATTAGCCTGCCTGCCGGTTCCTGAAGTAGTCTCCATTTACCTTGCCGCATCTCCTCACTGGCTGCACGCCTTCAGCTGTGCATGCCTGCTAACGTTCCCTCCTCAGGCCCTGGCCTAAAAGGACTGCACACTCTCACACTTAAAGAAACGAACATACCCTGGCCAATCTGCTGTCTATGGATTGTTGGTTTTCTGCGACGCATTGGCAGTTTTGGATGATTCTTTCTATTAGTATCTCTCGTGGGGGATGGTTCACAGTTCTTTTAGGTCCAGGGGTAACAGTGTGTGCATGTGCATGTATGCGTGGCCTGCTAAAGGGTGACCCCTGCTGGTGACGCCCAAAAGAAGGGCAGACCCCTGTCAGACCGAGTGGTAGTGCATAGGCAAGCCATGACTGTTCTCCAGAACTCAATGCATGTGGTGACCTCGCAGCGTGCTCAACCCAAGTATAGATATGATGGGACTGCTAAGCCATGATGGAAGTCATCAAATGGCTAGCTTGGAGGACCTGGGAAGTGAAGTGCATTTGCTACCCGTATGGTTTTGCGCACATTGATGCATTTCAGTTCGGTAGCCTCCACTGGGAAGGGAATGTAATATTTCAGGTGTCCGTCAAAAGCCCTGTTTGGGATGGCATGCTTCCCCTGCAGGATTCTGTTAGCGCTGTATATTAAAATGCCACTGATTGAGTAACAATAATGAATTTATGTTAAATAAGGTTTATGACTGTTACTGGCTGTCAATATGTCAACCAGTAACTCTAAGAATGTGTTGTAACCTACTGTCACTGCTGTGTCTCCCCTGTTTGTCTCCTCTAACCATGTGTCTTTGGTCGCCCCTGGATGCAGGAACATCCGAAGAGGAAGGTACGAGACAGCACACATGAGCACAGACTGACACGTCCATTCCATTCCATTCCACCCCAGGGCCAACCTCTTCACGGCTCAGTCGTACTATGGAGATCGTTATCTGGCCTGGTCATCCTTTCCCAAGTCATACTGAGGAGATCATTATCTGGCCAGGCCATTGTCTTCAAAACAGAGCGGCCTCTAGGAGTAGCCTGGCTGAAACTGCCATACTAGCAAACTCTCATTGTTATTATCAATCATAAAAATCTGCCTGTTGAAAACTGCAACACTTTTGCTCATGTATCCCTGAAAACATTTTATTAATCTTTTACAACTTCGAATTGTATTTTGTCTTATAAAAATTTGCCCTGCAACTGCTATAACAAAAAGGACTTCTTTTTCTTTGTCTTCTCTTTCTTTTTTTCAGATCTGGAGGAGGCTAAGTTGTCTGGCCTATCTTTCTGTCTTCGTGTCTGTCTACTCCTCTCCTCCTTACACTGTGTCCTTGTCCCATCGGAGAAGGGAAGAAGAAGAAAAAAGGTCTTCCACACTTCTACCGAGCTTCTCCACATCACCTTTATCCTCTCTCCTCTCCTGTCAGTCCTCCTGCCTGGCCCTGCCCCCTGAAGACCCTCTCACCATGTCAGCCAATCATGTCCACGTGGTCACTGCCAATGGGCCACTCAGGAGTGGGTCACTGATGCGCCTAGAAAGACAAGGTGCCGCTTCCTGTTTTTGGGGGACAGAAGTGTCTTCCTCCAGTCCGCTGGCCGTATGAAAGAATGCATTTTTGTGTTTGCATACTTACATTCCTTGGTGGTCCAATGCAACGTCTCAGATGTCTTTCCAAACCTTGACTTCCGAATGAGCAAGCTGGTCACTGATTAAGTCAACAGTCAAATGCTGAACTGACGTTGACTGACCATCTCAGAGACTCATAGAACATGTTAAAATAAACCTTTCAAGTTGACTTAAAGGACCTGAAAAGTTGTACGCTAGTGCTACAGCCCCTCTTCCTGCCAGACCATTTCCAAACTGCATCTCAGACTGGGTACCTGCTCACAGGTGGAATATTTGAGCAATTCCCAATGACATTGAACTGAAGAGAAACCTTGCATGAAACTCGTTGTTTGTGGCCCGTTTCCCCAAAGAGACAGTGAAGAACACAACTTTAGAACACAGTACATTGACCGCTCACTACTCCTGGCTTTCGTGTCGACTGTTGTGTCCGTTTCATTTTGAAGGCATTCTTTTTTGCCCCCTGCCAGTTTTTAGGTGAATAAGGAGGAGCTAGGTGTCACGGTTTTGGGATCATTCTTTGAACTTTGAAGCAGCATAGACCGCAACTTAGTGTTTTTCAATCACAGACTTAACAACCTACATTCCACGTCTCGTGTTAACAAAGCCTGACAGTGTGTGTATTCACCACTTTCCTAATGCCCAAAGTTTGTATGTTAAAGGGGATTTTGTGTGTGTGTGTGTGTGTGTGTGTGTGTGTGTGTGTGTGTGTGTGTGTGTGTGTGTGTGTGTGTGTGTGTGTGTGCGCGTGTGTGTGTGTGTGTGTGTTAGTGTGTGTGTGCGCATGCATGCCTGTGACCATGTGATGAGTGTAAAAGTTTATAGACATGACCAGGTTTTGGCGAGAGATGAATGAGAGTTTACACTGGTGTTTGGGGCAGTTGTGTCCATTGTCACCTTGACACTGCTGTCAACACAGGCAGATACGATAGATTTTTACCTCTAGTTAATGTACTTTCTATAACCTGTCTTTCTGCTCAATAGAACCATAAAGACAGCACACAGACATTTGTGTTTTTAAGTCAAGGATCGACATACAATGAGCACTAGCTTACAGTGTCTGTATTTTAATACTGGTATGATCACCCATTTGTATATATATGCAAGATATCATGAATGTTCAATCTTATGAACACAAATGTAAATGCAATGTTAAAATGATAAATGCAACAGATAGCTTTTTGACATACATCCGTAAACCTTTCAATCCCAGACATTTATCTTTCTATGTGGCACAGCCATTTATGTTTGTCTAGCCATCTGCCATTGTTCCAGCCATCACTGTAATTTGTATATTGTACATTTGTGGATAGTCCCTTAGCCCTACGTGGATGCTCCAACCCACACATTAGGAGCCCTCCTTCACACTGTTATTAAGATTATGGAGGCTTAGGTTGGTGTAAGGAGACAGCCAGTCTACCAGGAAAGAATGAAGAGGTCAAATTGTGAAGTTGACGTTTGCACTATGGTCAATGCACTATTGTTCTTACAATATGTAGTTAGAATGGATACAATCTGTCTGATGATGGCCACTTAAAATAAAACAAATTGAAAGCTATTTAATAATTTAGGTTTACAAAAACAAGAAGTGAATGAACTCCGTCCTCCAGATGACTTTAATTGAAATGAACATTAAATGCCAAAATGATTAGACTTTTTCTCTTCTTAATTCGTCTGAATATGGCACGCATTACCTGGTGGGGCTTAACTGTCTGGAAAAAAACTCACAATGAATAAAAATAAGGAAAAAATAAACATTGAAATTGTCCGTTTTTATTATCTTTACTTATAATACATTATATTTATAAAGCGCTTTTTAAAACACTACAATGTTTTAATTAACACTGCCCTGTTTTTTCCCCCAACTCAAACTGAACTCAACAACTAACTGCTCCATTCAAATTACTATATTGACAGACAAATAACAGAATGCTGGCTCAATCTCATCTCATTAAATAAGATATGTTACAAAGACAATAAGTCATCAACAAATATCGTACAGCTCTTCTTAAGGATGTAACAAGGTTACAGCAACTAACTTGTGTTTACAAAAATATAATCTTGCCATGTACAGGTAGTACATACGCTTCCTGGAAAGCAAGAGAGACGGTTTTAAAGTTTTACTGCTGCGACCAAACCTTATCATTTTCTCCTTACTGTTGCGCGAGCTATGCGTAAGTGTTCTTCTTGGTGGTGGCCATCGATGTATAGGGTCTTTTTTCCATCTGTAGATTTGCAATTATCTTTGGTAGGCCTTGGTGTTAAAAATGGGGGATGGTGCCAAGGGTCAGTGGAAGGGGGGGTCAGACAACATCGACCCCCGTGTCCCACTTAGTGTTGGGTTCCTGCCACCATCCGGCCAGAAAGGACTCTTCGTAATCTCCCATTCCCTCAAACTCCTCATCTGGAGGGCTGGAAGGGCCGACAGCCACCTCCTCTGGTCTCACCTCATCCTAAACGCAAACACATATATCACTTTACAATTCATGCCTCGTAGCTTAATCTATTTTTGTTTGTGACCGCATCTCACATTTCCATGTGTTGTTTTGACTGGTGCCTATAAATGCCACCCCTCGGTCCAGCAAGTGTGGGGAGTAACGGGGGAAGAGGGGGGTCAGAGTAACGTCAATGTGGTGGTGCCTCAGTTGCCCACACCACTCAGCCACATACCACACTCCACTGGCGGAATACACAGCCTTTTACACACCTTTTCCCATTGTCCTTTATCTGCCCTTAGCTACCTCTGTAGCAGCTGAAGCTCTCTCTGCCCTGTACTTTACCAGAGTCTCAACAGTAGAGGTCGATGCTTCAGAGTAAATATATACCAACTACTCAAACTATTTGCATGAAGTTGTCCAAAAACATTTTTACAATACTACATAAAAAAAATATGATTACAGAATGCCTAAAATATTTAAGGAAGTTATAGAATGGATCCCCTCTGCAAATGCAGATTATAATTGTTGTGCTGAGTTGTTTAGTGTAGAATCTGCTGCTTTTAATAAAACCATCCATGCTTTCTGTAACCATGGAATCTCAATTTCACCACTCCATCACAAAGCACTCACTGGCTTACCTCATCGTCAGTCTGCAGGTAGTTTAGTGCAAAGTCCAGCATCTCCTTCTGCTTGGTGGTCTGGTTAAAGTACCTCAGGGCCTCCTGCAAAACAAACATGCCAGTCTTACGGCTGACCCCGTCAGATGAGGCAGCCTCGCTGCCAGGCACTGACGCAGGGCAGAGCCGTGTTTGTGTTCCTTTGTTTTACTGCTCCCTTTCCCTGGAAGTTGGTAAGCTTCAAACTATTTACTGCACCGCCAAACTGCATTTGGAAAAGCTGAAAGGAGCACTTCATTTGAAGCCACTCTGGCATAATGCAGCTGTCAAAAATGCTATGCAAGTAGGAAAGGGTTTTGTCTTTGCTGTGGGGATTGTAATTGGCACCCTTAAATGGTGTGTGTGTTCTCGCCAATGCAGCTTTGAGCTGTAGCGTTCTTGTTACGGTTTCCGTGGTTAGTGACACAAAGCTGGGGTGTGAAGTCCAGCTTTTCCAACATTAACAGGTTAGACATAACGTTGCGTACCATTTTCAAACCCTTGTGAATTCCACTGAGACATCATTGGCGTAAGACAATCGGACCCTAATCCCCGATAATGCACGTATATAATGATTACTACTAGAGTCCAACTACTAATTTTACTAAGTGCATCTCTGAATAAAGGTTACTGGGTTCCGTTTTGGGGGCTTCGACTGACCAGAGTACCACGGAGTGCGCATTGTGCCGAGGGTGCAAGGCTCACTCACAGGCCGGGGCAGGAAGTGGCTCTCGTCCAGGCCCCACTGTTCCCGGTAGAATCGGTAGTAGACAATGTTCTGCTGCATCACCTGGTCCTTGGGGTCAAACAGCATGTAGCTGACCGCGCAGGGGGCGGCGTTCTTTACGTCGTTCACTGTGAGGGCAGCAGAGGGTCGTCGTCAGACCACACTTTCACAACGCATATTTCCAACAGGCAAGCGCAGCTTTAGTGCTCCGCTTTTACAATGTAATGCTGTGAGTACTGCCTTGACTATGCCCTACGTAACAGTTGTCGAGGGTGCTGTGTGTAAGACATGCTAAGGAGTCGTCGGCAGGGCTCACGTTTATAGTAGGCAAACTGAAGGTAGTGGTACATGGTGGCCACAAACTTCTCAACAAAGAATCCCCCAACGTTGGGCGTGAGGTCCACCTCACATTTCACCTTGCACTTCAGCACCTCCGTGTAGAGATCTAAAAGACATAAAAAAAAACTTGATTGTATGTTGTTCAGCAATTGTTGCTTAACAGATTTCTAGCCGTGTTTTTTTTAAGCGCCGGGATCACGCGCTCCACTGACCTGCCAGTGTGGGATAAAAGTCTTTGACCTCTGTGGTCTCAAATGACCCCTCGCAGCCCGCTGAGCACAGGTCATACATCCTAAAGTACTCCATCTCGGCCTGCTCCATGTTCCGTGCGCTGCTGCTGAAGTCTCCAGAGTTGTGCAACTTCACTGCTTTTAGGAACACGCTCTAGACAACACAACGGTACAGCAATTCAATGTTAAACAGCGTCAATCCCCACGGTTGGTTTGGTAACAGTAGTAGTAACGAGGGGAGTATAGGCTGTATGCTGACCTCATATGGTCGTTCCTCAAGATCAATGAGGTGTTCCTCCACGTCAAGGAGGGTTTTGTAGTAGTCCAAGTTCTTGGTTAAGTAGGGGTCTTCTGGGTTTTTCTGTAGGAAGGTGTGGGCTGCAGACACAGCTTTCTCTAAGTTGTTTAACTGTCACAAAAGAAGATGGTCCCTTTTTGCTTATGTCTACATTTAGCACAACTTCTGTAAAAACTATTTCTACCACACAAAGACATAAATATACATTGCTTGTAGTATGCACTTAATATGTAACTGATTTACTGGAAGACATGATATTGATGTTACATTTTGGAAACTTGGCTTATCTAATACGGCAATGTTTACTTGCCTACGAACGGTAATATAAATGCCAGTGAGATTAAACAGAAAAATAGTTCATGGTTGTTTTCAAATAAGTCCCATTCTCTATAGAACCTTGAGATTATTTCATTCACTACTGTAAAGTGTCAGGAAAATTCTTGGTAGTTTGGATAGGGGACAAGGGCTTGTTGGTAAAAATACAAGTATACCTTTGGCACAGATTCCCATGGCAATTTCTCATAATCTGTGTGGGAAAGGTACAGTTGAAAAGATTTTCTGCAGCACAAGCATTGTGTAAAAATAATACCGGGGTGCTTGTTCCCTACCTAGGGCCTAAATGTTTTCGGGGTTAGTTGAGAGACGTGGCACAGACTTTCCGGTGAGTATGCAGTGTTCTCTGAATTAGGGTCTCAGTGCTCTTTCATCATGTTGAGTCACGATGCAGGATGCCTCACGCTGAGCTGACATAAACGTGCATGTATTTTAAGCTACTGTCTGCCATTGCACTGGGGTAAATGTATGAATAGCCTAATTCGTCTGTGCATGTAATTTATCTCATGTATACATCCTACAATGAGGCTGTTCGTAAACATTGTAAATTACACTTAAACACATTAGCGTTGTAATTGGTTTGGTAGAAACAAGTTAAAATAAAATAGGCCGACGAAATAACGCCAGGAATGTTGCAGGGATTAGAAGACCCCAGCTGGCCAAAAAAAACGTATCCCACTTATTCTAGAGGTTTGTCCCTTTTTCCCTCTTTCAACACTTTCAAATTTTGATATTGTCCTCCGTGTTTTGATTATCCTCATTTACCTACCCACAGCTTTAAATGTAACCTCACCTGGTAGTATGCGTATTGTATGTATCGATATGGCATCCGTTGCTCAAAAGCATCCAAAGTGTCTTCTTTTGGAAAGGCTAAATTAAACACTGGGAAATGTGTCTTGCATTTCTTTAGACATGAAGCTCGTAGTAAAAAATACCGCATGATGCGGAGACCGCTGTCAGCAAAGAAAGGGTCGTTGTCCCGACTGACAGTACTGCAATTCTGGCTGCAAAATGCCTCGCTATCTTTTAAGAGTCGGTGCAGTCGTAAACTCAACTCAAGGTACTTAATACTTTCTTTCCAGTTTTGCGTTGCGTATTGCTCGATGGCATGGCCATATGCCGAATCAAGGGGCATAAGGTCTTTCTGTGGAAAACTTTTAAAGCTATATTTCTCATACTGGGCAACGACAAAAACAGGAGTAATAAAAAGTATACACAGACAATGTGAAGACCATCCTCTTTTCCCTGGTTTATAGAACATATCTTCCCGATTAACAATTCGGAGTTTGGAGTAGATTATCCAATGTATTCTTCACCAATAAATGGTCATGTCTGTCTGCACGTAGAACTACCACGCATTGGCCCTGTTTGTAGGCGAGAGGAGGGGAAAGAAAAGTCTGGGTTCCTTGGGAATCCAGCCGGGAGTCCACAGGAGGCTGCGAGATACGTTATAGCTCTACAAGTTCTCCCTGGGTCATAATGCCCCTATAATTTAAACAGCGGTATTTTTGGCCGTTGTTAAGAAAATGTGTAATGCATGAATTAATCAAGCAAAGGTACGAAGGATGTTAACGCGTTGTAATAAAATCACAGGTGCAATATTTTATTTAATGAAAATGTCAGTTTATTTATTGTTTTTAATTGTTGATGTTCATGTACACAACGTTGTGGTAAAGTCTTCAACGATCATGTTGTATTTGCTTTGGTTTATTGATGATATAGGGTTGGGTAAAAGTTATTCCGTCTAGGAGACAGACATGCAGAGACACGGATGGAATGGTCTCAAGTCATACCCATGTATGACCTTTCCCATTCTGAGTAGTCTAACAAAGGATTAGTCTTCTGACAATCAAAGTAGTCTCGATCGACAAATATCACATACATTTTATAGACAACAAATAAAACACCAGGATTATTTTTATGAGGGCTGATCTAAAAATGTGGTCTGGGACAATGAGCTACAAGCCCTTCTTGCATGGGAGTCAGATATGATTTAATTGTAGCGAACAGCAACAGCTTCAACAAATGAGCATTTCCTAGTAAATGATATAGCATAATCAATGTTTTACAGGGCCAGTTTACATATTATCTAAATTATGTTGGTAGTTTATTAAATCTTCGTCGTCACAATACTTTTTCATGCTTAAAATTCTGCCCCCGAAATGCCTTTACACGTTTACAGAATTCCTTTAAAAAAGGTGGGGGGAGCAAGGGGCCACACCTCCCCCAACAGAAAGTAGAGGTAGCTACGTCCACACTTCGCTCCTCTCCTTTCCCTCTTCATCCCAGACATCAGCCATCGTAGAAGTTACGGCTGTTACATTCCGTTTCATGATTTGGTCGACCAGTTTCTGTAATTAATTTATTACAATGGGGTTAAATTTAGCATTGATTTTACTGTGCATCTATAGTGTTTACGTACATTGCAGCCCTGGTCCGTTAGAGGACGTAGTTATCGACCGATATGACATTCCAAAATTGTGTCCTAGAGAAGTGCAAACAGGAGATTTTGTACGTTATCACTTTAATGGTACATTCTTTACGGACGGAAAAAAGTTCGATTCAAGGTAGGTAATCTAGGAGAAAGAATAAGTCTAAGTTCTGAATTGCTGTCTAAGTGCAAATGTGAATACCCAAGTCTTTGCAGATTCGTTTATTTTTAGGTTGGATAAAGCGGCCTAAATTGGCCAACGTAACTCGTATGTAGATGTATCCACTAGAGATGTTGATGTGGTTTTACTTTGTAACAATCACGAAGTAGTCAAGTAGCATAGCTTGTATGCTTTACGAGTGCTTCGACTAGCTGTCCATTGCAACAGTACAGCCACTTTTTCGTGATTCTGCCTGCAGCAAATTAAGTAGCAGGCCTATGCCACGCATTATCAAATGGAGAGCCCAGACAGCTCAATTGAGCGCATTGTAAAACATAAAGCAAAACTTAATGCATTTGCTTCAAATCTCGAGATATATGCGAATTGTTGTGATGTTTGTCAAACAAAACCTTACTCGAATACTTATCATTTTAATGTAGGATTCACATCTTAGCCGTTTTTGCCACATTTAATCACATATTAAACAATAACAGTTAAGTCCTGTATATTTGTCTATGCATTCCATTTATTTTTCTTTCTTAATCTTTTTGCTAAACCGATTTCCTGTCTTCCCACCCTCCTACAGCCATGACCGTGGTGTGGCTTTTGTCAGTCAGGTTGGCCTGGGCAGGCTCATCACTGGCATGGACCGGGGCCTTCAGGGGATGTGTGTTAATGAGCGCAGAAAGGTGACAGTACCCCCACACCTTGCCTATGGAAGCATAGGAACAGGTACGTTGGGCACCATTCAAAGGCAACGTCGTACATAGTTTCTGAAGTGAGCCATACATTTCTTTGCCTTACCTACTTTTACCTGGATACATAAACGATTATTAGTTGACATTGTTTGTCGTTCAGGATCAGTCACCTATACCGCATCAGTGATGATAAGCATTAATGTCCTTCTGTGGTAGGTGGTGTCATCCCTCCGGATGCTGTGCTGGTGTTTGATGTTGTCCTGCTGGACATCTGGAACAAGGAGGACAAGCTGGAGACCCGCACTCTCAGCAAGCCTGCCAACTGCAAACGGACGGTGGTGGCATCTGACTTCATCCGCTACCACTACAACGGTACACTGCTCAACGGCGAACCCTTTGACTCAAGGTTAGACCCTCACTACCCCAATCCCCTGGAACCACTGGGGTGTTTTTGCCTATGTTCTTTGCCACAGAAGATTGTTTCGTATGGATCTTACCTAGTCGCCCCCACGGTGTATCTTGAAGGAGGCATGGCGTTCTCAGATAAATACCATCTGTGTCACTGTATTTTCTTGAACCGTGGTACATTTTGCCTTTTTCGTTTCAGTTACTCCCGGAATGGGACCTATGACACCTATGTTGGCGAGGGCTACCTCATCAAGGGTATGGACGACGGTCTGCTGGGCATGTGCGTGGGAGAGAAGCGCACCATCATCATCCCTCCCTTCCTGGCCTATGGGGAGAAGGGCTACGGTACGTACCCAGACACCACACTTGTCGGGGTAGCCAGTCGCTCCGTCCCAGGCCCTGTCTAAGGCCCCTTCCTCCCCACAACAGGCACCATGATCCCCCCTGAGGCCACGCTGGTGTTCGACGTGTTGCTGGTGGATTTCTTCAACGCCAAGGATGACCTCACTGTGGAGGTGAAGAGGCAGCCCACGCCCTGCCCCCGCAAGTCCATCGTCGGAGACTACATCCGCTACCACTACAACGGCACGTTCCAGGATGGCTCCTCCTTCGACTCCAGGTACTTGTTCTGACAAGTCTAACCTGGCCATTTTGCAGCATTTGTGCCTTGCATATCTGAGGTTAGTCAAGGTTTGTTAACTGTTGAATGTTTTACACTTGACAGCTACCAACGCAACAGCACCTACAACACCTACATCGGCATGGGCTACGTGATCGCAGGGATGGACAAGGCCCTCCAGGGGCTGTGCATCGGGGAGGAGAGGAGGGTCACCCTGCCTCCTCACATGGCTTACGGAGAGAAGGGAACTGGTGAGTGAAAGGTTGTGGCTTTAAAAGGTTACGGGATGGGTAAAGAAAGGCATAAGACTACTGTGTAAGGCCTTTACTACACAGCCTCTCACAGTTCTCCGAAAACAATTCACTCTATTTAGATGAACGTTAAAACCTTAATGGGAAGAATGAGACAACTCATTTGACTCCGTCACACATATGACACCCTGTCTGTCCTCCCACCGTCCTAGGAGACATCATCCCTGGCTCTGCTGTGCTCATCTTTGACATCCACGTCATCGACTTTCACAACCCCAAGGACCCCATTGAGATCAAGGTTACCCACAAGCCCAAAGAGTGCAACCTGACCAGCGAGGTGGACGACCTGATCACGTACCGCTACAACTGCTCCCTGATGGATGGCACCTTGCTCTACTCCTCGTGAGCGCCCCCTGTCCGCCGCACAGCTACACACCAGCCCCCTGGTCCATCCATGTAATGCCTGGCTCCTTGTCCGACTGATTTCAGTAGGCCTGAACAGCAGCATGTAAAAAGAAAGGATGGCTTTGGCAGCTCCAGCACGATGAAAACGCATGCGACATACCGCTTTGGCTAATAGCTCCTCTTTTGTCCATGGGATCCTTTCCTGAGACAAAGGTGTACAGCCTAACCCAGAGAACATGTAACCAAAAACCTGTCTGCCTTTGTTGCTCTGTCCTCTCATCCGTTATAGTGACAAGGCTAACAGGCAAAACCTTCTTACCCTTGCAGAGACCACTTTCAGAGCCCCCCTGTCACAACACTAGGAGCCAACAAGGTGATCGAGGGACTGGACGAGGGTCTCCGGGGCATGTGTGTGGGCGAGAAAAGGGTGGTGATCGTGCCACCCCATTTAGGCCACGGGGAAGGTGGAGGTAGGTTTTCCCGTGTCTGTTGTGAATAGACACGCATGAATAGAGGATTAGTAGTTCGCAGCACACTAAGATCCTCTGTCTCTGCCCTTCCCTCTGGTTCATGCTGTCGCTCTCTTCTCTCCTGCTGTTGTGCAGCCAAAGGTGTGCCCAGCAGCGCGGTGCTGCACTTTGAGCTGGAGCTGCTGGACCTGAAGAAGGGAGTTCCCGACGGCTACATGTTTGTGTGGCTCGGAGACAGCCCTGATCCTCTGTTCCCCGCCATGGACCTGAATGGCAACAAAGAAGTGCCCCTGGAGGAGGTAAGCAAGACAACAAACTACGACTTAATCGCCTAAAAAGATATACCGGTTTAGCAAATGTAAAGATGTGTGGTGTGGTAACAATTACTTTATAGTCTGGTTTGTATTCAGTCATTAAGTTGATGTTTGCTGTAGTAATAATGTTTTTTTTACCTATGGACACCGGCTATTTTTCCCAGTTCTCCGAGTTCATCAAGCTCCAGGAGAAGGAGGGCAAAGGTCGCTTGCGGCCAGGAATGGATGCCGAGTCCATCATAAAGGACATGTTCAACAACCAGGACCGCAACAGTGATGGCAAGATTGTGGCCGAAGAGCTGAAGCTAAAGGTTGAAGAGGACTCTGATAAAGCCAAACACGAGGAGCTGTAAGATGAGGGTGCATACGTTTGAATGGTGGGTAGGTGGCAAGCCTCAGTAAAAGAAAGCACTAGAACGTGCAAAATGTGACGGTCAAGCATCTATGCAATTAGAAAATCCAAGTTTTCCTTTAGTTGTCTTTTTACATTGAAAGGCTTAATGATGCATACCAAAACAAAAAAAATCAGAATTGTTTGGTTACTATTACATCAAGATGGGTTGAAATGTTCTCATTCATGAAAGAGCATTCTTTAAATTATGACTTTGTCTGCCATTTGGCCCATGATGCACTGCAAATTATTTTAAAATGGCTGATGGGAATCCGTGCTGTGCCTTAGGCCCCTCCCCCAGATTTAAAGTTTTGTAAAGACTGGGTTGTATATTTTGTGAGTGGCTATTTTGTGCAATACAAGATTTTATTATTGTACGCTACATTTTGTATCACATCGAATAAACAACTGTTTTTATAATAAAATTTATAAAAACTCGTAATTTTCTGAATTACTAATTTGAGTGTGCAAATAATGTGTTAATACAAAAACCTTAGCTTTAGTAAAAAAGCTTAGTTCATAGATTAGATATAGAGAAATAGAAAGCACTGAACATTATTTAATAAAAAAATTGATAGTTCATAAATCATATTTTAAATGGATCATATTACCAAAGATACTGAAATTATACCTATGAACTATCAATTCTTATATTAACATACTACACCATTTTAGTTTTAGGAAAATTGTATGTATAAATATGTATATATAT
>JAVQJS010140649.1:0-32706 GCA_036024795.1 Galaxias rostratus | reverse complement strand
CCAACATAGAGGCACTTAGCCGGGGACTTGTGAGTATCCCCACACCCGCCTTGCGCCTCTCACCCTGGGCAACTCCGGAGAAGAATAGAGTCCAACCCCTATCCAGGAGTGAGGTTCCGGAGCCGATGCTGTGCGTAGAGGTAAGCCCACCAGATCCAACTGGTAGCGCTCCACCTCCTGAACAAGCTCTGGCTCCTTCCCTCCCAGAGAGGTGACGTTCCACGTCCCCAGAGCCAGCCTCTGCCACCCGGGTCCGATCCGTCGAAAACCTCTGCCTTCACTGCCACCTTTCTGGCAGCGCACCCGACCCCCTGGGTTTTTCCCGTGGGTGGTGAGCCCACGGGACGGAGAAGAGGAGATGGTGTTCTCCACGTAGCTTTTTCGGGCTATGCCCGGCCGGGCTCCGTGGCAAGCCCGGCCACCAGGCGCTTGCTGACGGGTCCTCCTCCTGGGCCTGGCTCCAGAAGGGGACCCCGGGCTTCCTCCGGGCCGGGTACCTTTTCCTCTCTTTGGTTTTTCCATAGGGGTTTTTTGAACCATTCTTAGTCCAGCCCCTCGCCTGAGACCAATTTGCCATGGGAGGCCCTACCAGGAACACAAGGTTCCAGACAACATAGCCCTCAGGTTCATAGGAACACACAAACCTCTCCACCGCGATAAGGTGATGGTCCCTGACCCACATTTCAAATAGTCAGGCTCTCTGATCCGTCTAATTAGACGAGTCAAAACTGATGACATTTTCTTTTTATGATTTGGATTTTGTTATATTGGGCCACTGTTACCATTACTGTTTTACTGACTAACTGACAAATTGAAATTCATTTGTGAGAAGTTTGACAATGCGACTGCGGTGACAGCTCGAATGAAAGTGCAAAGTTATCGTAACCTGCCCCTTTCACAAACACGGTTCATACGATTCCCACACCACATCCCATTTACAGGCTGGACGAAGTGGATGGCAGTAGCCTGCGAAGCATTCGGTGTGCTGACAGCTCTCGTGTCTCTGACTCTCTGCCAGGGCAAAAACCCACCAGACTCCGTCTTTAGCTAGGGGAGCCTCCGAGGCTGAGAGGAGAATATACAGACATATATACCTGTTCAGCTTTACTGCTCTGTGTGCGACTCAACCCTCCAGACCCCCATCGAAACCATTCAAAATATAACTGCCTTTGAAATTTTGTTGCCAGGCGAATGGATCAAATGGACTGATGGGCGGTTAGAAGCAAGGACCACACCGCACCAGGAAGATGGCTTTAGCAGGGCCCCCATTACGATGGCTTGACCACGACCTTCTATGTGTTAGAGGCCTCTTTTTTTTGGTGGGCTCCAGCAGTGCCTGGAGAAAGCCTGTACAGAATTTTCGGCCGTAACTGGAGTCTCCGTTTTAATAATTGAATCCTCTGGAACTCAATCACTTCCCTTCCATTCTCGTTCGTTTAAAATACATACCTGCAAGTCGACACACTCGCTCACACACACGCGCACCCCCGTAGCCGGACTCTGGTCTTCTGGTGTGTTGCTGGTGTCTCTGGTAAACCCATAGAGCTCGCGCACATTCCTTCACTCACCTCAGAGACTTGACACGCTAACGTCTTTGCAAGATAAAACACAAGTGGGGAGCTGACTCCAGTGGTGGGAGCACCGGGCATTTTTGCGCTACAGAGTGGAATCCATGGAACTCTAGATTTAAAGCCAACTTTGACCAGCGACAGTGCTCAAAGAGAGGATGGAGATGGAGCCTTTGATAGTTTCCTTAGGAAACTGGGCTGACGAGCTCACTACTGGGTGGAATGGGAGAAGACAAAGAGTTCAGGAGAATGATTTGGGATAATGTGTGATATGAGTCCTGATCATTATACAGAGTATTTCAGTGTGATAACAGAAATAAATACATGTTTTTCACAAATATATCATTAAATAAACACATTCCAAAGTATATGCCACCTAAAGAAATTACAAAAACATTTGTATTCCTAAATAGCAGAATTGAGTCAAATCCATCTCAGACAATCATGGTGAGATGAACCTTGGCAGTCAGTTTTTCTCAAAGCACAGCTATAGACACAAGCACAAATAAAAATCATTGTTGTGCGTGTGTAGGCGTAGAAAGAGGTCAAATATGAAAATAATCGAAACAGAAGTAAATATGCACTAACATCCTCAAAAGAACTGGAAATGGGAAATGTAGCCCTATCAGTTTAATAGGCCTAATTAGTGCTTAAGGGGGTCTGAGAAAGAAGGGGGAAGAGAACAACAGCGGGGCTGGCTGGGTCAGTGCACTTTGTTGGGGGATGCAGTGTGTGTGTGGAGGGGGGGGGGCTGGTTGGCTAGCTGACTGGCTGGCTGGCTGATTGGCTGGATGGGTGCACTGTGTTTGGGGGTGTAATGTGTGCGTGCGTGGCTAACTGGGTAAGTGGACTTTGTTGGGGGATGCAATGTGTGTGTGTGTGTGTGTGTGTGTGTGTTTGGCTGGCAGGCCGGGTGGGTGCACTGTGTTGGGGGGCGGGGGGGTCGAAGTAGAGGCTGGAGAGGCTCTATCTGGTCAGGCTGAGGCGCACAATGGCAAGCTTTAGGAGGGCAGAGGTCACAAGCTGAGACAGGAGGAAAAAACACAAGTGACAAGGAAAGACATCCAAAATACATGTGTTCCTTTCAAAATTAAAGCACCCCAGTCTGTCTTTAAAACGCGTTTTCAATTTCAAACTAAGAGACAAATATAGACATATTTCTTTCAAGCAAATTCACAGTCCTGGTGTGAGGCGGGTTGCACTGTCGGCAGGGCTGGGGCGAGGTCGAAGGTCAAACGACTCTTAGTAGAGGCTTGAAACAGATCTCACCTCCCCCTGATCCAGCGGTACCTTTGGTGTGCGCTGAAACTAACGCCTACCCCCACCTCCCCTCTCCAACTTCCTGGGAATAGAAGCTATAATAACTCCAGCAACAACCACAAAACAACTGGGTGCTTGGGAGGTAAGGGGCTACTTGAAATAGAGAACTAGCTACACAGAAAACAAAAAAGGCAAACAATAGAATATATATATATATATATATATATAATTATTATTACAGATTATGTATTAGAATGTATGTGTGTGTAGAAGTTGGCAGAAGAAACAAAACAACTTTCTGTCTATTGCAGTGGTTAGGCTGTTGAAAGTGGACATCACAAATAGAAGTTTACGAAGTCACATGTTTTTTTTCAATGTCTCCTTTTTATCAAATGTCATAAGAAAGAAAATCGTGATGATAATGCTTTATTACGAAGGTCTGTATTTCAGTCTGGCAATGCTAGTTTTAAGTTGGCTAAGTTGTTGGCTAATTTCGAATGGTTGTGTACGCAACAGATCGTGTGGCTTACAGTTTCATATGAAAGGTACATTGAGGGGGGGGGTTGCATAGCCCAAAGTCTGAGTGACCAAATGACTGCCTGATGTTAATCACAAAGCAAAGCATAAAAGGTAACCCATCTATACAGAAGAACCCTCTTGTATTTTCAACATCTGGTAAAGCACTTGCTGGTATAAAGACAGCATAAAGGTAATATATAAAAAAAACAATTTGGCCACTGATTTTAACCTTGGAATTAAATAGCTTGATATTTCAGAGAACCTTTAAAGTCCTCTCCGATGTGTGTGAGACACACTCACTGAAACCTATAAGGGACCCTGGTCTCTCTTACTTATAGCCCTTATTCACAATGAAAGCAATTTTCCTACTTTCTTCTCAAAATATGTCTCTCAAAGCGAGACCAAACCAAATATAAACAGGAACCCAGTGATCACCCTTTCATTCTTATCTATAATTTATCCGTAAGGAGCTTTGGCTCCTCCCAGTAACCAGTTGAGGGACAAATAAAGCTACTTTTCATATTTATTAAGAGATGTTATTGTTATTGCTTCTCTGTTTTGTATTCTGTTGACCTAATGTTACTCTGAGGGCTCCCTGAGTCACTCAACTGTGCATTGCCGATTCAGAGCCACGAGTTCAACCTCGGGAGGTCCACAGTGCAGTCTCTTTTTCATAGTCTAACACTTTCCTTACTAGCCAGACATGTGTCAGAAAGAGTTAAAACAGAGTCATGTTATGAAAAACCCATTTGCCCTTCTCGGGAGTGGGGGCCACATCCATCAAAGTCCAGATAGCAAACAAATGTATTCCCTCTGCGTTGACGGGTGACGTTACAGCAGTGAGGGACACTGGCCAACTTTGGACAAGACGGTGCCGGAAAGTTGTTTTTTTTCAAGCCGGCCATGATGTTATTCAGATCTCTGCTGCGTGCGCTGCCCAGCGAGCAGGTGATGCAAAGCAGATGGCTCGCGTCTTCAACCCCATTTAGCTCCAAGGAATACACACACACACCAACACACACACACACACACACACACACACACACACACACACACACACCTCCAACACTCCTAATAGCCCTAATTAAGAATCACCTCGTGAGTGCTCTCCTTTGGACCGCAGCTCGGGATCGTTAAACATGTCAATTCACGCGATCTGTCCTGCGGTCTGTGGCGCGGCGCCCGTTCCAAGCTGCAAGCGCATCTGATTGCAAAATGTGTCGGTGTGTGCGTCTGCGTGCGTGTGTGTCCCTTTCGGCAAAGTATTTCAAGTGCCCTTAATTACTGGTGAGCTGTAAGGGGCGATACGAAACCTTTTGTAAATGAGCTACTGCAATTTGGACTGGCGCTACTGTTTCCAACGGGTCAGGCACTGCCCATGTAGCCAGTGGGGAGGAATATGCTTTTTTTCTCTCTCTCCTTCCCTTCCCTTCTATTTAGAAAATCTCAATGAAATGTGTTGCTGTTGGCAGCACGCCCAGGTTAGTTAAAGTAGGAGCGTGCTCCCTGTAGGTCCGCTCGCTCGCTCGCTCTCTGCCGCACAAATACCCACAGGATGTCTGTATACCTAGCCTGGGGGGGCTCGGGCAGGGGGGCTCGGGCAGGGGGGCTCGGGCAGGGGGAATCGGGGATAGGGGGGGGGGGGGGGTCGCAGACTGCGTGTCAACAGGCATGGGTTTACAGTTAGACCATGTAGAATCATGTTAGTGCACTTAAAAATCTACTCCCAAACGCAAGAAGTTTTATCAAAACATAATGTTGTAACACAATGAAAATCGTAACTGTCTTGCTGCCGTTTGCACTAAACTGAAAGGTATCGGCTGAATTTGAATTACAAATGTGGGGGGGACACAGTGTGTGCGCGTGAGTGAGTGTGTGTATGTGTGTGTGTGTATGTATGTGTGTGTGTGTGTGTGTGTGTGTAGAGGAGAAGGGGGCTCCATCCAATACTGCATTCAGAAAAAGGCTTCTAACATCTTCCAACCAAAGAACACCAAAAGCCAGCACATCCTTGAATTAGGTGAAACTACAAACGCTTCCAGCTGCGCACTATACAGTATCAAGACATTCAGTTCACCTCCTACACTTCTCGTGCCAACA
This sequence comes from Galaxias rostratus, assembly GCA_036024795.1. Classification (NCBI taxonomy): domain Eukaryota; kingdom Metazoa; phylum Chordata; class Actinopteri; order Galaxiiformes; family Galaxiidae; genus Galaxias; species Galaxias rostratus. The sequence continues at coordinate 27,259 of JAVQJS010140649.1, read as the reverse complement.
GGAGCTTACTTACCATGATTGCAAGGGAGATCTGAATGTGGGCCATATTCAATTACATCTCATTTGGCTCCCCATATTCACTGTCATGCTTTTATTTGCAACAGAAGAAATGGTCGATGGTTTGTGGCCAGCTCTCGCGGACTGACTGTGCATTTCCTATCCATGAAGCACGCACTTCATGAACCAGAGGGAAACTGGATACAGTAATCCAATCGCAAAAACACCCACTTTTGTAAGTGTCTCACTTTTGTAAAAACCTTTGTTATTCAAATCATCCAAAACTGTGAAGATTAGAAAACATATATGACATGCACAATACAATGCAGTAATACAGTACAAACAATATACTGTACATATTTAAAACAGATTTTTATAAGTTCAATTTTATAAGTTCAATACTGAATCAACAAAAAAGCAGGTCACTCCATGTCTGTGTGGAGTTGAGCATTTTAGAGGGTTCGCTTCAAACTCTTTCAGACTATGTTCCATAGCGTCTCAGACTGTTTCAGACTCTTTTACAGAGCATTTCAGATTGTTTCATACTCTGCTCCAGACTCTATTTCAAAGCGTTTCAGACTCTGTTCCAGAGCGTTTCAGTGTTTGAGACTCTGTTTCAGAGCGTTTCAGACTCTGTTCCAGAGCGTTTCTGTGTTTTAGACTCTGTTTCAGAGCGTTTCAGACTCTGTTCCAGAGCATTTCAGAATGTTTCAGACTCTTTTTCAGAGCGTTTCAGAGCGTTTCAGACTCTGTTTCAGACTGGTTTAGACTCCAGGCTGTAAACGCTGGCTGGTGAATGCTCTCTGAGGGTATGGCGACATGTTAACAAGCCGAGGGGGTGAGCGCTCAGTCAGAGCAGGAGCGGTATGCGGGGACGATTCTCGGCCGCACCAGAGGTCTTTGCAACAAATAAGTTGTTAATGAGGAAAGCAGATGTTGGGCTACCGGCCTACATGGCTCTCCTTAGCACTCCCTTCAGACTTGCTATGACAGTCGTTTTTTATACAAATTTTCTTCTCCCTCCCATTTTTGACTATTAGATTAGAGTGTGTTATCTTCCAACTCACATCAGACTGGCACTAGAGTGTAAAGGTTTCTTTCATCCTCAGCACCTCAACACTCTTTGACTTATACTGCGGTCTCCCTCATGTCTTTTTCTCCATTTTCTCTCCTTCACACATACAATACATACAGTACGGTGCATACTTCTTAGGCAGGGGATGTGGTTTTAAAGGTGAAGGGCGGTCAAACCAAATGTTGATTTGAGACAGATTGTCTTTCCCTTCACTCCTGTACTTTTTGAATGGATAAAAAAGAAAATAAAAAAAACATTTATGTTTAAAAGAAAGTGACAGTAGTTCTTACTTTAAAACCTTCACACTTGCCTAAAACCTTTCCACAGTAAATGTATCTTCAGTATATCTGCACATTTCTTTTCTACCCCGTTCTCTGTCTCTTTGTAAAAAATGTATACATTGTTGTTCACTTTCTTTGTGCCTCTTCTAGTAATCCCCCTATGCAAATTCTATCAATTTATCCCAGCACCTCACCTCCTCTCCCGTCGCTCCCTCCCAATCCCTGTCGTTCCCGTTATGCAGCCCACAGCCCTCCTCTCCCTTCCTCCCTCCCCAAGTATGGTCCACACACTGGCAGCTGCGCTATAAACTAATCACAGGCGAAGAAAGGAGATCCAGCCAGCCTCTCTTCCTGTCAGCAGAGATGTCAAGGTGAACTTGGGGGTCTCCTTAAATAGCCTGGCCTGCGACCCCCATAGACCCCCCCCTCCCCCGCTGCCATCGCCAAGATTAGAGGATGTGTCCTGTTTACAAGGGTACCAAGGGTATTTGTATTTATAAAAGCTTTATGTTTGGGCAACAGTCTCTCTCTCGCTCTCTCTCTCTTTTAATTTCCCTACATCCTCCCTCTCTCTCACTCACTCACTCTCCCTCCCTCCGTCTCTCCCTGCGTTTATCTCACTCGCCTATCTTTAAAAGAATATTCTAAACGATGACACACGCTCCCCTATTCCCGGCTCTCTTTTGATCTGAGGGTAAGCGCTCCATTGGTCTGTCAGCGTGCTGGGAGGGGGCTGGCATGCCAGTGGGGGCCGAGCAATCGCGAGCCACCGCCCCTGGGCTGGAGTCTCCTCCATGAGTCGTCCTTCCTTATCAGTTAAAAAAAACACAAAGTCACACTGGTTGCTCTCCACCTCCCGCTTTAAATTCAGAACCAGCCCAATTCATTCGAATGACAACGGCCGCTCGCTTTCATTTCTTGTGGGGTCTATTGTAGACTTGCTCTGACTGCCCTACCCTGGCATTGCAGCACACGTCTCAATTCTCCTTCAGCCAATTGAAATAGGAATCAAATGTACAGAAATGTAGTAAATGGACAATTATTACGACAGATATTTCTGTAGCATTCTATCTATGCCATCCCTTATGTGTCTACATACTCAGACACAGCCCAGATGGTTTGTGTGTGTGTGTGGGCTGTGTGTGTATGTGTGGAGGGGTGGGTAGGGGGCTGGGTGTGTGTAGTGCATATGTGTGTGTGGGTGTTTGTGTGGTGCGTGAGTGTGTGTAAGTGTGTAACTGTGTGTGTGTGTATGCAAGTGTGTGTTGTGTGGTGCATGCATGTGTGTCATTGTGTGTAAGTGTGTGTGTGTGTGTCTATGAGTGTGTGTGTGTATGTGTGTGTGTGGTGTATGCGTGTTGTCTATGTGTGTGTGTAAGAGTGTGTGTGTGTATGCATGTGTGAGAGTATGTGTGTGTGAGTGTGTGTGATGTATGCGTGTGTATGCATGTGTGTGTATGTGCGTGTGAGTGTGTGCGGTATTGGAGCCTGGTGGTCCGTCGCGCCAGTCCGGCTGCCGTTCTCCCCGGCCAGTGACTCCAGCGGGGGTGGTGTGTGCTGATTGAAGGGAGGAAGGCAGGGGTTTCAACTATGCCAACCATGCCAGGACGCCAGCTTGTGTGGCACGACACAGGGCCTCTCGGATTACCACCCTGCGCTCACTCTCTCGGAGCCCCGCCAGGTAAACTGTCAAACCCCACTTCCTCCCTCTCCAGCGGCTAGCTTAAAAGACTTCTACCCCTTCACCCTTTTTTACCCAGGTTTAATCCTCCCTGTGGGGTAGACACGAGCTCGTTCTTTTCCAAAGCAATTCAGGGGGTGGGGGTGGGGGAGGGCAGAGCCGTGCAGGCCTGTCCCAGGAAGTGCTGGAGGTCATAGGGCGAGGAGTGACAATCCACACCCAAGATAGAACGGCAGTCATACACGCATGTGGCACACGCAGATGAGAACACAGACAGATAGACACAAACGGGCACAGAGAGAGAAAAGGCCCAAACAAGGCCAATGGGAGCACACAGAACGTAACACACAACCCTCTCCTCTGCCAACATGATGCCCGGTCACCATGTAACTAAGCATAGGATGTCAGGTGGCCTCCAAACATAACGATTTTATCATGACAGCCACTCATAGGTTCACTAGAGTTCACAAATCCCTTCTCTTTATTTGACAAAAGGTTGGATTTGTACAGTGAATTACATTCCACTTTTATATTCTGTGAACTGGCCTACACCTCTGCTAACAATCTGTGATTTTCATATGCTTAGTAATGCACTTGGTATGATCCTCTGTTTACAATCGGATTTTAATATGATTAGTAATGTACTCCGAATGATGGTATAATTGACATATTCCATCAATATGTGTGTCTTGTATCAATATTATTGAAAGCGGGCTGCCATATATTCAATTTTCAGTTCCAACGTGAACTTTTTTTTGATTGGTCAGCAAAAGTTCATTGTTCAAGGTGCATGGAAAAAACGCTCTTAAAGCGAACGGAACAATGTCGTTCTCCACCTTGATATAGTTATTGTTGGGGTGTGTATCTGATTTGGAATGATTTTAATATTTGTACTATTGTACCTATCATTATGGTAACTGTTCACGTTAGGAGGCCCCCATAGGCTCTTCAATTAGGCAGCAATGCACATAACAAGGGCTGAAGCTGCCAAATATTAATTTTTATTTTTTCTGGACTGTGATCCAAGCACAGAACCACTGAACATCAACAATGTGGTAAATCAAACTAAATTATGGAGAGTTGGGCCTGGGTTCAATTCAAACGATTTGAGTTTGAAATTTACTTTGATGATGAAGGTACGTTTTGGTGCAACAACAAAGGTCTGCTATTTGCATCTCCACTGGTGGTTATATATCTCCATAAGCAGGACTGGCACAAAGTCCTAAATATAAACATAAACAATGCCAATGACCTGCCGGAGGACGATGAAAACGCACCGCCATAAATCAAGGGGTTCAAATAAACACGTGTATCCTTAGTCCTGAAACACAAACAGTTCAGACATTCTCTAATCACATCGTCATGCTTTGTATATAATCCAAAGGCATGAACGACCTCTGTCTCCCTAGAACCAGTTCAGTCACAGTCCCTCTCGCACTGAGAAAAACTCCCCGCGATTTCGCCATTCACCACCATTCCTTGAGAAAAACTTTACATACAAGCTTTCAATAACACAAATATGTCTAATACCTCTAATCAAAATACCAGACGACAACGTTCAATGCATTTGGATTTGGATTTAACCCCCTCTTCCCAAAAAAATCCATTAACTGAATATTGCTTTCGCCAAATGCCAACGGCTTTAACTATGAGAGTCATTAGAAAGACTGATTGAAATATGCTTTCACAGCCAATCAAAACAAGGCCTTAAACCCCATAGGCTGTGTGGTGTTTTGGTATCCAGGTTACAGCTATGCGTTGGTACCGGGGGTCCTGGAAAGGCTGGCTGGCATGTGACCATGGCCAAGAGGTTATTGGAAGGAGACACACAGGCTTACACCACCTTTAATGATCTGTTGTTTTACGGTTACCGCACTGAAATAATTCGATACGGAAACTTATGCATGTATGCCCACGTGTGCATGCACATGCAAACACACACACACCCACACACACACACACATACTGGAATCACGTCAACATTTTGGTTGTGCCATGACAGTTGACAAGGTAGAACCACTCAATACCGAGGGAAAAAATTTGTTTCCAGAGAATCGCCTGTAGTACACCGCATGTATCATGAATTTGATTTTGTTTTGACATGTACGACTGGTTGATCCTCGAGGATAGGAAGTTTACTGTAAGCATCAAAGACGCCTACAATGCCGACAGTAATTCATGATGGTCAAGCCACAAGAGTTTAAATTCCCCCAAAACAAGGTAATCAGCTAAAGTGTGGATGCTTTAGTTTGACGCTTCTGTGTATATTCAAATCTGAACAAAACAGGGAGTTCAGTATAAAAATAGGGAATAAACAAGTATGAAACTTAACAACTCCAAACCGTTTCATATTTTTGCCTTGTCAAATAAAACGAGTTTGTGGTTTATAAAAAAAATATATAATTGTGGCACATTGTGTATCTCATTCGCCCTAGTACTGAGAATATACAAAGGAATGGCAGCCATGTGGACACAGTGTGCTGCCCCATTGACTGGCAGGGGCCAGGTGGCTCCTCGAAGGACTGTATGTCCACACATACACATCCCCCACAATCCATTGCTGCGACACGTTACAATGGACAACAGCCACACACCGTGCTAATGAGCAAGACAAGAGTGTCCACAATGTGCCATTGTTACGAGGATATTTATGAGTCGGTGCATTATGGGCTATGCTATGACTTTGTAGTTAAGGGGAGGATGAGGATGTGGTGAAGGACAGGTCACCTCCTCCACAACAATAGTCCAATAGCAAATATCACGTCACACCATAATCAGCATCATCACATGAAACATTGTGAGAGCATACTATCTCTAATATCCAACAGGAAAAAAGCGCCCAAACTGGAGGCTGATTTCCCCAATCCTCTGTCTTTTTACAGCGGTACCCACGAGGTGTGAGACAGGAACTCTCAGAAGTTGCCCTAAGCTGTAAAGGAACACACACCATCTGGGAAGGAGGGAGATAAAAGGCTGTCACACCTGTAAAGACAGGGCTTCTCTCTCTGAAGCCCGGACAGACATCACCTCCACCTCGTCTTAACTAGACCCCCACAGACACTTTAGACAGACTGTAAAAACATGACATCCTATTGACAAGACCAATTAGACGGTAATGTGGGGCTGCTCTGTTCCGCCTCCTGGTTCTCAAGAGACTTGCTGAGGTGGAACAGACACACACACCCAAACACACACACACACTCTCTCCCTATGTAACTATCTATCTATATATATATATATAAATACACATACACTCTTGTTCTCAAAAACACACACACACAAACGCGCACACACACACACCCTTTCTGTCTCAGCCACACCCACACACTCTTTCTCAAATACACACACATGCTCTTACTTTTTCTCAAACATGTTTGCACACACAAACACGCACGCACGCACGCACACACACACACACACACATAGCTATCGTCCTCTATTTCCCCATTACTTTATGACTGATAACGGGGGGCTTTTATTGGATAAGAAGCAAGGAATGATGGAATCAAGACAGGGAAGAGGAAAAGAACACATTGCATTAAAATTCATAATATTCATGATGTTGCCTTGAAGTGAACTGAAATATTAGTCACAAGGACAACAATAAATAAAGAACAAAGGGTCAGAGAGAAAAAAGACTTTGTAAATTATTGCTTTGATGTGGCTATGCTGTTGGCCTGCCCATTGAAAGTGCTGAGGGGAGAGGTTTCAGGGACGCATGTGGTCGGTGGATCTCCTGCTGATCCTTTCTGTGTACGCCCGGACGATGGCATCTCATGGCATTGCATCATGACCTAATGTGACACAAAGGGCCGCTCCTCAACGCCGTCGCCGGGGACCAGAAATACCCGTCCACCTGTCGTCATGGTGCGGCCAGGCCTCCAGGAGCACAAGTGCAGAACGAGGCCACCAGTTGGCCAAGGCAACGTCATGAGTGGCAGATTGTTGGAACGGCATTGAAACCTGTCGTTTCCTCTGCCCTCGGAGTCCTGTTTTAAAGCCGAGGCCGAGGACAGAGCCCTGTGTATCTCTGAGTCCTAGCAGCAGTGTCAACACAATCTGTCTTGGATGATCCTAACTACTACCCTCCCTTCGCAACCTCCCTTTGACACTTTCAGTGTTTGATACAGAGGAAGGCGGTCATAAACAATAAGTGATAAGTTGATTTAGAATCATTGCCCTTCATCATTTGTCTACCCTATTTAAAATGAACCCCCTCGAACAACAATATACCATCATGTAGTTGGGTGATCAAAGGTTCTCTCAGGCCATGCTGGCTGTTCTCAGCTACACTAGCGCCTCATGACTAGGATCCTCTTCTATCAAACGTTGCCTCTCTGGCCCTCAACACTCCACCCACACTTGTTCCCCAGAAAACAAGTGACCCCCGATTAATGGAGGGAAAATGGTGTTCACGCCCCATGATGAGCGCAACCAAAGCAGGGATTAAAGCAGCGCTGGGCCATTTAGTCACAGCGGCCCAAGGCCTAGTCTTTAAGCACCGCTAAGTAGGCGAGCTGCAAAAAAAAGAGCCTTTGGGTGTAAAGCTATGGTGAGTCATTAAACACTGCTCACAGCTAAATAGGTGAGCTGCAAAAAAAGAGCCTTTCCGTGTAAAGCCATGGTGTGTGTCATTAAGCTCCGCCCATAGCTAAATAGATGAGCTGCAAAAAAAGGAGCCGTTGGGTGTAAAGCTACAGTGTGAGTCGTAAAGAGCTATAGTGAGTCGTTAAGCATCGCTCACAGCTAAATAGTTGGGCTAGGGAGGATGAGGGGGGGGGAGGGGGGGCAACGAGAAATAAGAGTCTTACCTGGTTGACACATGCAGCTGTAAGGTGCGTCCCTCGCCTCACGTGTCTTCGGTAGTCGAGCCGCTAGTTTCTTTAAAAAAGAAAAAGAAAAGCACAGTTTTAAAACGTTTTTAATTAGCTCCATGGATATAACTGAGTTTGTGTGTGTGCGTGTGCGTGTGTGTGTGTGTGTGTGTGTGTGTGTGTGTGTGCGCGCGCGCCTGCGTGATTGCGTGCATGTCTTAACCAAAATTGGTTATGCATTTCTAGAAAAAGAGATCGTTTTCAGACATTGATGGTGGATGGTGGTTACTATCGCAGGCATGGCCGTTAACAGGTCTGCGACAGGTGCAGCTGCAGGGGACATGATACCAGTGTTGTGTCATTCTAAGCATAGGCTCTGTATTCCTGGTGATGGGTGTTAAAGTGTCTCTCTGATGTGTGGCTCTACGCCGACGTGGTTCTCCAAAGCCAGGGGGAATAAATGAGCAAGACAGCGCCTCAGCTAGAGGACGTCTGAAAATAAAAAGAAGCCACAGACGGTCAGAAAATGAAACGTTCAGATCTCTCGCTTTTATTTCGTTCTCGTTGAAGCCTTACAAAATTGGAAAGCAATATCGCAAGGGTGATAAAAGCTAACGTTTTTTTTATGGAATGGTACATGGGTTTTTATAAATGTGATAAAAAAAATGGCTTGTGATATGGCTTTTCCATTGACGTACGAGAGCCGATAAACTCAAATGTCAGTGCCACCAGAGGTCCTCTTAAAAACATGTCTAACTGGAGCAAGTCAGGGAAACGGAGTTAGAACCTTCGTCATTCGTCATTAAGAAAAACTCAAGTGTAGAATCAACCACAGACTGCACTTATGACATTCCCGAACCCACTTTATATTAATCATGAATTGTGGATTTGGGGGCGCTAAAACTGTCCTTGGAATTCTTTTGGTTGATCCTGGCAAGCCTCCTTAGCTGGAAAACTCCTCAGCAAAACCAGAAATAGTGAGCAAAGTTTTTATGGTATTCTTACCAAGGATCTTAAAACAGAGTCTAGGTTACACCTGTAGAAATGATTTTGAGGGTAATTCTATCACATTTCTTATTTGTTTGAAGCAGCGAAACAGCTTGAAATTGCTTGGACATTGAGTGAATTGTAAGTAAAAATAAAAAAATATATAAGACGAGCATTTTGCACCTGTGTCTCACTGAATGCACGTTAGATGATTCATAGCTAATGTACAGCCACTGAGGCAGTCAGTCCTTTTGGGAAGAGGGATTTGCAGGAACAGGAGATGGGGTTAAGACGGGAAAAGAGGGGTGTGGGGGGAGGGGATTAAAAGAGAGGGGACGGGTTTAGACTTTCCTCCTCTTTGCCTCCACCAATCTTAATGGAAACTTGATCCTCGCGGTTATGATCTGGACTAAAAATTCTATTTTAAAAAGGACGATAAAAGTTTTTACAATGTGGATGTCAGATTAATTCTGAGGCTCAGCCAGCTTTGGGTTTCATGAGCTGCATCCACGGAGGCGGCCTTCCGTTGGAGAGAAGTCCTTTTCTTATCTAGTTATATCTCTGTTAGATCACTGAGGGATCATGGGAATGTGAGTTTCTAGATAGAAACACTTAGATCCCCCATGTTTGACTGCACCTGATTTATCCAACAGAAACGCTATTAGCACACATGTATCATCAATCACACGGCCATAAAGCATTTCAGTTTGGGTCATAAATTGTGCCATTGATCAATTTCGTTCCGGTCAATACTCTTGACGTTTGTTTATACATGTATCATTAAGCGGTGTATTCAAACATTTGCCTGCCTATTTACAACTCTGCTAGCTTGTATCTCGAAGGCAGAACAGGTCGTAAAATCAGGGTAGACATAATAAAAACTGTTCACTAATTAATGCTGTTAATCTGTACACAAAAGAAAACTTGACCACAGCCCTTTTTTATGTATAACATAAGTCTTCAATTACTATCTCTTCACAATATCATAGAGAAACTTAAGTGTGTTTGCGTGTGTGTGCTGTTGAAAGCCTTCACTGACAGCTCAACACAGACAGAGCCCGAAGGTGTCTGGAGGTCATTTTAAAGAGTGCGATGGGTGGCAGGTCCTCGGAGACCAAAGTGAGGAAAACCCGGGCCTGTAGGAGAAACATATATCTAACTTTTCCACACCTCGAATCCAGGCCTGAAACAGACGGCTAGCCTCCGCCATGAAAACGTGTCCAAGGACACTTCCGAGGCTAAGCAGACCACTCTGTGGTCAGCTAAGAGCGCTGCGGTGACTTTCTAGAGTGGGGTGACGGTCAAACGTAGACAGGACTTTTAGAGATATGCAGTTTTTTTTATTTTGATTTTGGATTTTTACATTTTAAGTTGTTTTGAGAGGAGACTAAAGGTTTGCCGACAGATTTCTCTTCTACTCCATTGGACTGTCTCATTCTCTCTTCATTCCATTATGCTGACTGCTGGGTTTTGTTACAGTGAACAATGAAAAGGAATACAACAGGGATATTAAGGACTATCGAATAAGCTACTGGAAATGTCTCATTTCCTTGATTTGAACGTGTTTGGGAAATGGTAAGAGAAAAAAAAAACTTTGGCGATACTCTTATTTTCCATTGAGGATTCCAACTTCTAGTCAATTAGGTAAGAGAGAGGGAAGGGAAGACAGGAGCGGAGAGTGTGTCTGCACAGTGTTGTGTGAAACTCGCACAGACATCTCTTTGGCGGGCCCCACATCTGCTTTTGCATCACATTAATAACGGCTATATCTATAAACAGACCTAAACAATGGGGATGGACCACATCGCCTGAGGCAAAGTTGGGGAAGACTCTGTTTACTGGCTTCCAAACAGCTCCATTATACACAGAGCTTACTATGAAGCTGACAAATGAGGATATTTAACTGATAAGAGAAAAGATGCCATTGTGCCAACGTTTTATTTTCACATATACTGCATATCTGTTCTGTTAAGCTCCTTAGGAACGCGTGACGACATGAGGGAAAGTTGCAGAGGGGGGACGATAAACAAACAATTAAGTGAACAGGTGACGAGAAAGCCAAGGGACCTGCTGGCGCTCCATCACAGTAAAAAGTTGTTTGTATAGCTGTGTAAGTGGTCAATTACAGGCCGGCGCAAGGGGTTCAAAAGCCCCAAACAACAGATGTGAGGAAGTGTCACACGCATTGCAATGTATCAACAGGCAAAAACAAATCTGGTGATGTCATGAGGACCAATAGTCAGCCTGTATAAATGGTTAGGATGAACTGGAATTTGCTTAAGAGCAACCAAAGCAAGAATAAGTCAATGAATGTGCCAATTCCACCACAAAGTCAATTGAAAACAGAAGCCTGTACGGTTAACACTGGAGGAACCCTGTACCCCCTCTGGGAGCTGCGTCCTGGGCCATTATCAGACAGGGAAAAACGTATTTGGTACTTGTTTCGTGTTTGTTTTCTTAGGATTCTCCCCATCTCGTTCCTATACTATAACAAAATATTTAATTTGAGCTGATGTTTTATTTTAAGATTTTCTAGACACTCTCTACATAAATAGGAAACAAACCCAAAAAATCCCTATACAATTATGCTGAGGGGATTTACATTTTTCCAAATGTGATCCAATATCAATGTCACAACCTGAAACATTAATAGTTTAGAATAGGAATCATGAAAATCGGAAGTTTGGAGCTGCAATCATTTTATGCGCGCACCAACGACACACCAGGGGTGGATGTAATCATTTGACCAATGTCAAAAATGGTGGAATGCTCCTTTAAGAATTCCAACTTGCGCAATTAAATTGTTGCAAACGACGTGCTTGTAAATGCGTGATTATTCAAAAATATAATTTCAAAGACAACATATATCAGACAAATTATGTCGCTTTTATAAGTTTCGTAGAGAAAAACGTATCGGTTTATAGAGTTTTAATTTAGGTGAGTCAAGCGCAATATTTTTTTGTTGATAAATTCATGTAAAGTTAGATTGCACAATTACGGCTGTCATCTGGTATCAAATAATAAAAAGACGTGTCATCATATCTTCGATGTAAGCGACACATTATAATTTAAAATATAAATTATAGGCTGTAGACCGCGAGTCCCCGCATTCCATCCGCAAAAGGACGCGTTGACTCGCTCCGCCACTTTTATTTTCATCTTTTATAACATAGGCTTACGTCCAACTAATGCAAAAAAAATCCAAAAACTAAATTTGATTCAGGATATCCTCATTAAAAGAAAACAGCAACATTAACTTGTCCAACGAAAGTGTATAGCTATGTGCAATGCTCACGCAAAACTACTTGGTTAGGATAGAAATTGCATGCATACTCCACAATTAAACATTAGTTTGTCGTTTTTAAAATGTTGTTTTTATGACGTCCCAAATGATAGAAGCCAAAGGCAATGACCCGTGTTAAGCCTACCTCATCCAAAAGTTTGTCCAGTCGCCCCATGATAACGGGTTCCACCTGCTCCAACGAGATCCACTCCGAGACGTGCGTGTTCCGCTGCTTCTCAAGGTTTAATATCCTGGTCTGCAGTTCCGATGTCTGCGTGTAAACGAGGATGCAAACTCCAAGAGAAAATAGCGATAATGCAAGACAAATAGTTATGCCAGACAAATCTTTCCAATTACTCCATGAAGGCTTTGGGCAAAGGTGTTCGTTGCACGTCCTCCTCGAGTTTGCCTTCTTACTAACTTCCCACTTTTGATCTTCTTCCATATTCTTCAAATTTGTTTATTCGTCTTTCATCCACCACGAAATTCCAATATTCATCGGGGGAAAGATGAAATGATGCAAAGACGACAGCAATCACAATCCCAGCGACTTTAGGTTACTTGGGACCCCAGCTGTCTTCTGCTTTGAACGAGACTACCTGTGACTTTCAGATTAGTTTAGCTATCAAAGTATGAAAAAGAGACATTCTGTAGATTGGCGTCAATCAATCATTCATCTACTATTTAAAAAGAAGCTCTCTTGTTTTACCCAGTTCATGCTTTCTCTGTGTCATTGAGGTGGTACTCAAAGCGGTCCTGAGGTGTTTGTCAGCCTTGCCTGCAAACTTATCTGCGAGATCAGCCGTCAGTTGCTGAAACTCGACCCATGCATTCGCCTCTCTGCAGTTAAGCGTCTACCACGAGCCTTTTGCTCTACTGCAGAGTGCATGCTCCTCCTATGAGTTTATTTAGCCTAAATGTCGGGGCGGGAGAGATGGCGGTGCCGCTGCCCCCTTTGATCAGTGCACTGGTCGGGGACAGCCTATTTATAGGTGCACATGCATCTAAGTAGCAAAAGTAAAACGCGCATGGTCACCAATAACAACAACAAAATGTATGCAATGATATCGAACAATATTTAACATCTGGTGGAATGTTTAAAACACTATTCCCATGTTCTACCTGATAATCACAGATGTTGTGCCATCTGTTGTCCAACAGGTGATATGCCAGTATTTTATTTTTGGTCAGAATGAGTAGGCTAATGTAACACACAACTTTATGATTTTTTTTACTTTACTCAAATTAAAACATTTGTGAGGAATGGTCAGTAAGAAAGATTAATACAACCCTTATTCTATGGTGAGTTAGTTCTTTCACCCACAGGTAAATAACAGTGTTTCAGACACAAGTCCCAGTTTTCTTTGAACTAGTATGTGCCACCCACCCTATTAAACAAATATCTGCAGCCACACCACATTAAAGCTCCAGAGCTGGGTTGTGTTCATATCCCACTATTTAGCTAACCATGGTCTCTCTCTCTCTCTCTCTGTGTGTGTGTGTGTGTGTGTGTGTGTGTGTGTGTGTGTGTGTGTGTGTGTGTGTGTGTGTGTGTGTGTGTGTGTGTGTGTGTGTGTGTGTGTGTGTGCATGCATGTGTGTGTGCGTATGCGTGTCTGTAAATTGCTGGTGTGTATACACATCTGACACCTTCTAAGATTCCTTTTGCCATCATTTCGAGATTAAACAAATAGTTTTTTGGTACAGTTTGGTGGACACTTTGACCAGGATAGCTTTTTGTTAGGCCTTTAAACACTGTAAAACAACATGGGGATTAGTGACTTCTTTTATTGGAAACTTTATGTGCTGTCTCCCTACAACATAGGTTAGTAGGTCCAATTGCTTAGAGAAAAGTTTGCTGGGTGCCAATTCCGTTATTCCTCCCAGATGGGATTTCTTCATGTGACAAAAGCCATGGTTTTAGCGATGGTTTTTAGCTGGCCTCTAACATTGCCAGTGGTCTCAGCCACAGGATATTGATTAATCCGTGAAATTGCAGGGCACATCACTTCTAATAGTGTTTGTTTTGACTGTTGTGTAGCAACTGCAGCAGTGGCTTTTTGCTATATATTACTGGGGTCACCATAATTAATATGGCGAACCTCAAGCAGTGGCTGTTTAGATTTGTTTATAAGCCCCCCCCCCCCCCCCCCTCACTAGTCAGTCCACCAGTGTTTGGAAAAATGGTTAACGGACATTTCCTGAACTTCTTCTTTAGATGCAATGGTAGTCAGATCACTGGATGTCTCTTAATGATAACAAAAATAATTTATTCACAGGCGTCTTTCAAATTGCCAAAGGACACCTTACACAGTAACACAATGCTAAAGTTAAAACAAAAATAACCATCATTAGTTGTCAGGCATAATTTAGGACGGTCTGATCCGACCAAGGTACATGTCTTTTACAGGATGAACACAGTCTGTTACGCTGCGTCTCAAATCACATACTTACTTTTGTCTTGTTGTCGGTCCTTCAGCTCCACTTGCAAAGTATGTGCTATTGCATGCAGTTTGGCAAACTGCATTTGACATGTTATATTTGGGACATACTCACTCTTTTTCTGGCTTACTATGTAGAATGGTAGTTCGGGTATTGAGAAGCAAGCCTTTGTTCAGAACTTAAAAAACAATTTTCCACATACTCAATGAGTGCATATTATATTAGCTAAATACTAAAATCCAAATCTTGCATACTGCCTTACACAAACATCCACTTAAATTGTTTGAATCGCACCAAAGAAAGGCCAAAAAGAAGTTGGCGCGTTGCATTTTGGGGGGGTTGAAGCCTCGCCTAGCAATATCTTCCTGGGACTCAACATTCAAATACCATCGCGGACAAGCATGGTATATCATTTGAGGACATGTTCAATCTTCTAATTTCACATTCTATACATACTTGTTTTAGGTAAAAATGCGTCTATTAAAGATGCATAGTAGGTGCTAACTAACACAGGCAGAGTCCACTACGAAGCCATGGAACTGTGGGCCGTTGCAATTAGTACCTTGCCACAGCCGGCTTCCGTTGTGATTCTCAGAGGATCGTCTAATCAAAAGAAAGAAAAGTGGAAAAAGCCTTAAAATTAACTAAGATTATGTAGATTTCATTGAAGCAAAACTGCTGGTTAGTTTCATTTTAAAAAGCCAACATGCAGTTTATTTTGTGCTGTGTCACTGTGCTCAAAATTCAAACTGTAACGACATCCACTCTGAGAGGGCACAGAAAATGATTTTACTCTTGTTGAAACAGCATCTGGTTGCAATTGCACCACGAACATTTTCTGGTCAACTACCCAGTAATAATGTTGTGGAGTCCAGAACCTCAACATGTGCAACGGTCGTAAGGAATCCATGTGGCTTCTAGCATTCTCCCACTCTCTTCAATTAAAGCAAAGCTCACTCAAGCAGCGAATGACGAGACCCAGAGTATAGATTGGAAAGAGCCCGCTGACAAAGCAACGCTTTAAAACGAGAAGCAATCAAAATAAAGCTGTCCCATAGGTCTACTCATAATTTCACCAAAGTAAAAAAAAAAATCTCTCTAAAGGCCTATAACTAGAGTTTCTGATTTATTTATTGTTTTTAACACTATCACCTCAAAGTGGTTAACTTAAACTAGCAACATAGACGTACTAATTATTGCAATAATTGTTGCGCTGTTGGCATACAAACCTGCTAATACAATTCACTCACAATTATGGACTTAACAGATGGGTAACACTGCGTAAGATTCTTTGTTATTGGTTAAGTATTTGCTCTGTTTGAGCACGTGAGTTGTAGTTTATTCTGTTGTTTGTTTTAAAACAGACACCTCCTGGAAAAGCAGCACTGTTTCAATCGACGACATACCTTCACAAAGTACAATTGAGGTACACAGAATGCGTCCAAATGAAAGAAAACCATAGATTTGTTTAAAACTTTCACTTTTAACCTTCCATTAAAAATACATGTGGCATACAAATCTTTAAGCCTTTAATGTCACTTTTTTTTTACAAGGGTACACACGCACACACACGCACGCACACACACACACACACACACCTCAGCGAACCGCAAACACTTTCCCACACACTGTAAAAAAACCTCGCCCCCTTGAGCCACAGTAACAGGATGAGGCTCCTTCAGAAGGCACAATGCCATTTTCATTTCATCCCACAGTAGCACATAGCACTGCATACATGGTCTTACAATAGCTCATACTTCATTACTTGACAGGATTTCCTACAGATTTGACAACATAGTGTGTGTATGTGCTCATGTGTGTGTGTGTGTGTGTGTGTGTGTGTGGATGCTTGTGTTGTGTGTTTGCGTGTGTGTCTGTGTGTGTGTGTGTGTGTGTGTGTGTGTGTGTGTGTGTGTGTGTGTGTGTGTGTGAGTGTGTTGTAGCAGCGCATGTGTTCTCCAGACACCATTAATCTGTTGGCAGTTATTTACTTCTGTTTTACCTTTCGTCAATACCAAGAGTATAGGGGAAAGAAGGCAATATGTCTTCCTCCCGTCCTCTCCATTAACCAACGGTGTTTGAAGGGTAAAGAGATTACTTCTAGTTAAATAGACTTTTTTGTGCAACAGACAATTGTGGGTGGCAACAAGTAAAGTTTGGGGATTCAAGCTGAGTCTATTAAATTCATTGGCTTGGAGCTCAGAGTAAAACTGTTGGACATGGTGGGATTGAACACCAGTATATGCCATGCCATATGTCTATCTCAGTGGACAATGTGGTACAAATATCTTATTGAATATCCTTATATAATAATGTTCTTTCTATTATTACCAACATGACCTTTGTAATTGTTTGATATGCTGATATAATATGACATAACGATAAATGCATTATGCATTATGCAAACAATGTTCTTATCTTATCTTATAGTTGTGTAAAAATCATGTCTGGCTAGATTGAAAGAAAATCTGCCTTTTGACTCACTACCTATATTTGGGAAGGTTTTAATTAAGTGTCCGTTTCTGGTTAATTCATTATGTTCACTGGTGTGAATTTAATTCCGAGGACACTATGTTGCCACTGAAACAAAATAATGGCATTCTGATGTGTTTGTGTGAGTAAATCAATTGCTTGATGTCAAACTGAATAACAGAGAATCGTGGAATTTCTTCTTCTCTTTTTTTTGGATAGATGGGAAATCACTTTAAATCTGCTAAGTTGCTTTGAGAATGGATTCGTAATGAATGGGGCAATCATTCTAAATGAATAGGCCTTTTCCTGTGGGAGCCAGTGTTGGTATCCATCCATTTTGAGCTGTCCATTGCGAGTCGTCTCCGCAAATCCTTTGGTGAGGATGTTCCAAACCCCTGGGTCTAATTAGAACTAATCACATGCAGGTGGATCCGGAGGACTCCGATCCAAGTGGACTGTCCGTGCTAACATGTTAACTCTGTTAATGGCTACTGTCGCTGCTAGCATATTGACTCCAGCAAATTACTATTGTTCAGGGCATCATAAGGCAAGGGGCCAGGGAAATGGTACCACACAGATGTAGACTCCTCGTGTCCATATCAGTCTAGTATAATATACATATATTTACATTTATACATATATATTTAAATGTAATATATACAGATTTTGTGTCTCTTTGGCGCTCTGTCTCTCTCTCTCTCTCTCTCTCTCTCTCTCCCTCCTCCAGGACACAGTGGGTTGTACATTAACAGCAATGTGATGTTATATACATGCGTGTTAGGTGCAGCATGTTGCTCTCCCTGCAGTGGTTTGAGCCACCTCTCCAGGTCTCCAGCGGTCTGGCGGTTTGCACACACTTTTATAATTAACTCTGCACCCCACCCTCAATGTTATTTTCCTTTTGGATATTAAAGTATTGCTGACATCCTTGTCAGATAAATTACAGGTTCTCGTCTATACTTATGGTTAGTTAGATTGGTTTTAATTGAGTTTGGCAGTATCCGTTTTTAGTGACAGCACCTGCCAGACCAGGGGTAGAACAGATTGTAAATGGAAAACCTATTAAAAATGAATTTATACTTTATAGAAGGTAAATTGTAGACAAGAGCATTTGTCAACGGATGTCAGTGCCAGCAGGCAAATAAAAACAATTAAAATCCATTGAGAAGACATGGTGAGCGTTGGACAGTCTAACATGGCGTCCATGCCACACAGATGTGATGCTTTAATGGAAGCTCAATTTCATTTACAAAATGTTTTTTCGCTTTAGAAACAATAATGAGTTGCCTTCTACAAATATTAATCTCTTAGAAATCACAGTATTGAATTTCAAGACTTCCTGAAGCTCAATAGATGTAATGCAAGCACATCCATCTACTTAGAAAATATAATTATCCTCATCAACGAGTAGTTACTGTAGATTATATTTCTAGACTCAGAATCTTTTTTTTGGTTTTAAATAACCCGACCACGCAGTTTAATGATGCTTACCACATTGGTGAATGAGTTCAGCGGACAAGGTTTATTTTCACATGAGGGGAATGAGAAACGATGAAAAAAACCCTCTGCTTCAGCACCAGGTCCTGATGGTTGGGGTTTATATACCATTTTAATTGGTCCCTCCTCTTGGCTAGGTAGGGGCTACAGGCCCAGACATGGGCCATATCACTCAAAGTGAGCTTTGGCCTGTCTTGTATTGCCTGTTGGATACTGCTAAGATGAGACTGTCAAAACCACGCTGTCACGCACAACTTCTGTAAGAAAGATTGCTGCTCCGCAGACTTGTGGCAAATAAAGAAAGAAAGAAATTTGCCCTGATTATGTTCCGTCCTCATTTATAACCCTTAACCACAACCCTGTTCTTTTCCAACAAAGCAGTACTTGTCCAAAAGAGAGACAAAACAAAATTGAGAATCGCCACTGGAATCAGCCAAAAACAGACTGAGACACCTCATCTCCTGTGTGCCACGAAATAGTCTGTTCACTGGTGCAGTGACGAGGATAGGAAAGTTCCCCAGTGGAGTTAACTCAATTCTCTTTTGCACTCTCACATTTTCTCTCTTGCTTACTGTGTCTCTCTATCCCCCTCTCCCTCTCTGGCTCTGAAGAAAGCTGTTCAAGTACTTCTAGGTATGATGGAGCTCTACCCAGTTCTCATATAACATCCATCCATCCATTGTCAGAACCGCTTATCCTATGCAGGCTCGCGGGGGGGCTGGAGCCTATCCCAGCTGACTTAGGGCGAGAGGCGGGGTACACCCTGGACAGATCGCCAATCCATCGCAGGGCTAACACATAGACATACAATCATTCACACACACATACACATACACACCTATGGACAATTTGGAGTCACCAATTTACCTGAATGTTTTTGGAATGTGGGAGGAAACCGGAGTACCCGGAGGAAACCCACGCTAACACGGGGAGAACATGCAAACTCCACACAGAAAGGCCCTCGGGTGGGATTCAAACTCAGGACCTTCTTACTGTGAGGCAACAGTGCTAACCACTGCGCCACCGTGCCACCCTGGTACAATATCGCTATCTGATATTTATTTGGTCACATAATAACGTAACAATATCAATCCATCCATTATCAGAACCGCTTATCCTATGCAGGGTCACAGTGGGGCTAGAGTCTGTCCCAACCGACTTTGAGCAAGAGGCGGGGTACCCCCTGGACAGATCGGCAGTCCATCGCAGGTAACAATATATTAGACTTAATTAATTCTTACTAGTTATGTATTTGACCAATTTAAACTACAATCATCGATACCCAATCTGCAAGCGTTGTAAAAAGACAACAGAATGTATGCAAGCATTTCTGTTTTGTCGGCAGATCCATGCACACCCTTTTTTTCGAATTATTTGTTACTTAATTTCCCCATTGTTGCCTTCTCATTCCAACCTGTACAATGTGACGCACCCACTGGTGTTGTCACAGTTTAGTTCAAGAAAAAATTGGTTCAAGCTGGGAAGCAACTTTGTTGTCAGTTATGGACGATGATTTGTGGTGTGCAGGGACATTTATTTTTCCTGCATTTTTTATTTGAAGAGCAGTTGACCTACTTTTGTTAATGTGCATATTTCTTTACATTTTCTATTGTGATATTGCCAAACACATGCAAATAGTATAGCTGAAAAATGTTTAAAAATCTGACTTTATTGCTTTTTCAGACAGACTGACATACTTAGTTACCCTCATCTTCCAAAATCATATAAACACACATACATACACACACACACGCACACACACTCACAAACAAACACACATCATGTTGACCGTCTTTGAGCTGTCTTGTTGCCAGGCAAAATGCTGGGAAGGGAGGTCCTATTTAATTATCAGCCTAACTGTGAAGGTTTCGCAGGGTGCCAGTGCCTATGAAATACAAGTGTCATGACTGGTGGAGACAAGTGGTGGTGGTCTGGGACACTGTTGACAGCTAGTGTGCACACATTAAAGCAATAGGTCAGTTGGGGATTGAACCCAAGACCTTCTCCTGTGAGGAAACATTGCAAACCACCAAGCCATAATATAGACGCCTGCTGTAGTGAGAATGTATTATTGCAACATTTTTGCACTTATTGCCCATCTTTAAGACAGAGTTGAGTTAAAATTATTTTAAAACAAATAAACTGCGGTGTCAGTGGAACAATAGCAGAATTCATTATATTAACTGTTGTTATTGAACAGCCACAATACTTGATTTATCACAAAGCTTAGTTTGTAATCATTATAAACCATTATAAGTTATGGGTGACATTTGCAGGTACTTTTTTGTATTGGAAGCAGCGCCCTATGGACGTACATAACTAACATAATAGGGATCATCATCATCTTCATCCGCTTATCCGAGGTCGGGTCGCGGGGACAGCAGTTTCAGCAGGGCTTCCCAAACTTCCCTTTCCCGGGCCACATTAACCAGCTCTGACTGGGGGATTCCAAGGCATTCCCAGGCCAGCGTTGAGATATAATCCCTCCACCTGGTCATAGGTCTGCCCCTCGGCCTCCGCCCAGCTGGACGTGCCTGGAACACCTCCCTAGGTAGGCGGCCATAACATAATAGTATATTATGTTATATAATAACATAACATAACATAATAACATAACATAATAGGCTGGTCATACAATTGTAAACCTGTTTTACTTGTTTTTTTTTTTATGTATGATCTAAAATGTTCGCTAAGAGTAAAATGGTGTACTTTTTGAACAAAGTTAAGACTGTTATTTTTACCTGTAAGAGTTAAAGCGTAAAATTTATTCTGACCATGTGCCTGTTTAAATCTTAGCCAGGTATGTAAAACGTGTTCATGTACGCACGATATTCCTGACTCTTAATTCAACCTGTTTACTACCCTCTGTCTGTCTCCCTAGTCAAGACCTGTCTACCAACTCTGTGTCCCCTCATTGTTAACATTGTTAACACCTTCACCAGGACTGGCTCTGTCCCTCCACAGTGGCTGTGATCACACCTAATCTTAAAAAGCAGGGTTTGGACCCGGAGTCTATTAATAACTATTGGCATATTTCCAACCTTCCATTCCTTAACAAAGTCCTAGAGCGCACTGTAGCTGTTTAACTACAGCCAATATGTCTTAAAATTAGTTGCATGAACCTATGTAATCTGGGTTCCGCCCTAAACACAGCACAGAAACGGCACTGGTCAAGGTCATCAATTATCTTTTCCACCTAACACTATTGATCCTTCTTGATCTCTCAGCAGCCTTTGACACCGTACGTCACAATAGCCTCCTAGACAACCTAGGTAGGCTCCTGGGTAATACTGGCACTGCCCATGCATGGTTCAGGTTGTACCTATCAGGTACCATCGAGTAGCTCTAGGAACAGCCCAGTCCTCCCCTGCACCAGTCTGCCAAGGTGTACCACAGGGCTCGGTCCTGGAACCTAACCTGTTTGTTATCTACATGCTTGTTCTGGGACAAATAATGAAAAAACATAGACTCAATATCAACTGCTATGCAGATGTTACCCATCTCTACATATATACTAACCTAACACCACCCTCCCTACCCCTCACTCACAAACTGCCTACTTTAAATAAAATCCTAGATGTCCCAAAGTGTGTATCTGGTCCTGACCAACGACGGCTCCTGAATATGCTTCTCTGACAAGATTACAACTATTGGTGTGGTCTTGGATTCCACCCTCTCTATAGAACTTCATATAAAAGATGAGAAACATCACCTGGGAAACATTTCCAGACTCAGACTGAACAACAATAACTGAACTAAACTTTGATTCATGTGTTCCTTACCTCACACCTTGATATTTCCAATGGTGTCCTATTTGGGGCATCAAATAAACACTGGATAAGCTCCAGTCTGTTCAGAATTCAGCTGCAAGGATTCTAACTCACTCTAAACCCTGGCAACATTTCTCTCCCACCCTCCCTCATTTAGAGTAGCTTCCCTCTGACTTCCTCCAACCCTCGAAGCCTTCTCGTACCATCTGCTTCTCTGAGATTGGTTTCCTCACCACCCACAAAACTACACTCGGTTCCATGAGGGACAGAGCGTTTAGTGCTGCTTATCCAATTCCATGGAATTCCCCTACCCCTGTAATTTGTAACTCTAACTCCATCAAAATGTTTAAATCCGACCTTAAACCCACTTCTTTTCCTTAACCTACCCCCAGTTTGTCATTTTTGACTTCTAATTCTTTGCATGTATGTATGTACATACTGTATATGTGTATGTTTATATAGATATGTATAAATACAGTACATTGATGTTCCCTTCCTCAAAACCTTTTGTTAATCTTATGTTGTATATTATGTGCCTTATTTAAAATATACTTGCATACAATGTTTAATTTTCTATGACATATACAGTGACCTTGGGTGTCTAGAAACCCACTACAAATGCGATGCATTATTATTACTATTATTATTATTATTATTATTGCAGTGATAATTGTTATTATTATTATTATTATTATTATTATTATTGATAAAATTATTATCACTTGCACAAATTAACTCCTCTGGAAAATATTCACCCAAACAAAACAAATTATAATAATCAGGTAAAAAAGGATCTGCCCTTTCCAAATGTTCGATGGCTTTACTTGTTCAGGACCCCAAGGACAGCGTCAAGTCATTAATCACTAGCCTCCTGACAAGTTAGTTTTGGAGTGCAGTCGCGTCCGTTTAAATCCATAACGTGATACATATTTAACTATAGATGGTTATGGCAGTCAGTATTATCTAGCACATGAAATAGAAACTTTGGCCATGTTGATTTTGAATCTAAGTTAAATACATTGGAAACGTCATCAGTACCAAACTAACGTTAACACCCGGGAACTTGTGAAAATGTTGCAACAGGCTAGTTTTAAATATAAGGGAAAGGCTAGTATAATCGCAGATTTCAAACACTTTCTATCATGATACTTTAATATATAAATAGAACTCGACATGAGCTATTACGAGTTTTAAATTGCCATGAGAAAAACAAAAGGTTTCCTACCGAAGTTAGACAGGTTGCGTTAAGTGGCATTAAATATCAGTGCATTAAGAAAACAACAAAACCTATTTATTATTTATTCATTTATTAGATGTTTTTTTGCCTTTAGGTTTGCAGAGCAGATTTCAGAAATGATCAGATCGGCTACTTGTAGACAGCTAAAAATACAATATTAATACAACACTTCATCGTTGTCATCACACATTAAATATAGGGTAAAACATAGTACTTTGTTGGGCGAAGTGCTTTGACTTTTACAAGATCAATTGGGGAAAACTTTAGGGCAAAAGCAGGGGGAACGATAGAATTTTAACGAGAGAATTTGTCTGTTTATTAATGCTTTATAGGCTAAATAATCAGTAATGTACAATTTGAACTGAGCAATGATCTAGCATTGGGACCTATATTTTAATGAGATGTTATAAAGTGTGCGTTCGACCCGGTGATTATCTGGTTCTCTACTGATTATACGTGTACAAACGCAATTGCAAGCCGTAGGCCAACTTGGCAAACTCGTCCAGCTGTAGATTTGTTGTTTACTAGGACGTCAAAAAAAGTAGTTTGACATGTTCGTGGTTTTCAGCATACACGCCCTTCATATTTTAGCCTTCATTTAGGTAAAGGCCAATTTAACTGTAAGAGTAATGATTTTTTTAAAGTATCTGTAGCAACACATACACACATTTTCCCTCACGGAAAAGTAATCTAATCTCCAAGTTGGCCACATGGGGTTTGGTCTTTTTGAGGACACAACATAGCTGCACCGAAGTATCAACTAGATAAAATTAAAAACCATTCATCGACACTATTAGATAAACCCAAACCTTAAAAATTTGTTTTCATAAATACAGTTTTAGCAAGTAACACATTTGGAACATTCACTGATTAATCGCTTGATTTGAAGAAGAAAAAAAGAGTCCTGCATCCTGTTTGATTGATAGGAAGTGTTCCCGCCGGATGTTCTGCCCCATAGTTCAAAACTCAAGAGGGACGTTTAAAATGATCGTGGACATTGACACTGTATTTTTGGTTAAGTGTTTTTGATATGCAAGCAAGTCGAACTTTTGCAATGAGGAAATAGGTTGTGGTGTGGATTTATTAGCGTTAGTATCGTTATGTTTGTAAAGCTATATGATCACATTGTTTAACTTGATACTACCTTTTATAGATGTGGCTAAGACGGAGTTGGATTGTCAAATACTGTGCTTTATTCTTGACAATCTGTATGTTTAAATCTTTGCCCTACGATGATGCAATAAACTGCATGCACTCGAAGTTTTGGGTATCTTTAATGGAAGCTGACACACCTCTCTATTTTGAAGATGATCAAGATCTACCTCAGGAACAGTGACACAGGAAATCCTCAGTGTTCTGGCTATGCCATAACAATCTAATGCGTCCATTATTTTAAGAATGAACTAATTTAGAGGTGTGCCACTCAAAAACAAAAAAGATAAGAGACAACATTTGTATTTTGTGGTTGACTGTATTTTGTGTATTTTGTAAGATGTTATTGTGTAAGAATGCCTCGCATATGTAATATTGGAATTTAATAAATTACTTTTAGCAGAGTACTGGTGTCATCTGCTTAGTGTTTGATTGTATTTGTTCAGCTGACTGAATGGTACAGCCCCGCCTAGACTATTTTTTGCCAGCCGACACTCATAGTGTTTTCTCAAATCTGGAACTGACTTTCAGAAAGCAGGGCGGGGGAGGAGTTTGTAACTATTTTTGAAGGGGGTATAGCAGAGGTCTGGGCTCCGGTCATCCCTGGTTGTGAAAGTGATTTGTTGATGGTAGCTTGGAAGGACCCTCTTCACGTTAGCCCTGTTGAAATCACCCAAAACAATATACATCACCTCAGGATGGGAGTTCTCTAATCCACACAAAATTAAATACAGTTCATCCAAGGCTAAGGGTCTTGTCAGCCCGTGCGGAGATGTAAACAGCTATGAGGAGTTCGGAGCTGAACTCCCGTGGTAGGTTGAGGGGTCTAACTTTGATGGCTAGCAGCTCCAGAACCGGTAAGCAGTGTGCTTTTAAAAACAGACATCCGTGGCCCACGAAGAGTTAACCACAAAGCACACGCCTCCTCCCTTCGACTTTTCCGATTCCTTCGTTCTATCTTGTCGATAGACGGATAACTCGTCCACCGCAACCGAACAGTCGGGCACGCTAGGCTGTAACCACGTCTCGGTAAAGACCTGAATCCATCAGTTCCTAATTTCCCGTTGATATTTAGTCCACGCGTAGAGCACATTGCGTTTGTCACCGAGTGACTGAGCATTCGCTATTAGAATACTGGCAGAGAGGGTTTGTTGTTGCTTTGTCGTGTCCCACACAGAGCTCCCGAGCCTCTGTTTGTTTTCCTCCGTCGGCGTGCAGGCAAAATAAGTGTGTATTCCATTCAATTACATTCCAACAATTGGCTCATCACGTCACACCTCTATTCATGAACATGACAGTACCCAGAATCGGTTCAGTAAAATAAATCAAGCAGCACAACAATGACATGTATCTAAGCAAGCCTGTTACTGCATGTGCCTTCCCCGACTGTGTGTTGTGACATATCTCTACAAACATGGTTTGTATTTGCCATGATCTGCAACTAAATGTTTAATAGAGGTTTACCAGAGTCCTCTGCAATCAAAGCAAATGTCTACTAGACAGAGCTCGCTCATATATAGTCCTGGAACTGGAAAGTGGGTAGTTGTGTACAGGGATGCAGTTTGTCTAGAATGCACTCCATCCGTGTAATAATGCTTTTAATTTACAATCCTCCGGTTGTCATTTGCAAACACCACCGTTTGTTCTTGTTTCAAATTTCCCCTTTGCGACTTCTACACATGGCGTTGTTATTTGTGAGACTTTTAATAAAATTTGAACCAGTTCTTTTTACCCAGTCGTCTTCACCATCACCATCCCACCACACCCACAAAACCATGTCTGCAACTGCATAGTGTATATATTTGGTGTATGGAGGAGGAAAAAGAAGGTTTCGCATTTACCCTTCCAACTGTTCAAATTGTTTATAAGCACAGAGCCACAGGCTAGAACGCATAAGCTGAGAATGGCAGAGATAAACATTCCAATTCACACATTTTCTTAATTCCAGGATCCCTCTAAGCAGCTACTAATTCTTTTATCTGACTGCAACACTCCAGGCTTCAGCCTCATTAATAATAGGAGATAAGCAGATAGGGGGGTGATGTGAAAGAGCAAATATGACTGTTCAGTATGCTGTTCAAAATCTACGAAAATCTGTATTTAAACATTGATTTTGTTTCTTCATCTTTCATTTTTTTCTTCTGACTATTTACAGCCATTGCCCCCAATACAGTGGTCATCTGAAGTGTGGTCCACATGCAGTCCTAGCATTTGATCTGGACCTAGCATTAAGTCATTTCCAGCATGCCTTTATATGTTAGATTTGACGGGGTGAGAATATAAGTTTACCTGCTCCTTCCGATGACAGCTTCGTAATTTCTTGTTGTTTGGAGTGTAGGTGACTACGTTGTATGGATGTGTGTGTAAAGAGGTTTATATTTGAATGTGTGTGAAGGGGGGTGGGATGGGGACCAGTGAACTTCTTTACTACTCACGGAACTGGGAATATGTGCGTCCTGGGGGTGGGGAGAACACAGCACCAGGGAGCATTACTGTTATCTCCAGGGCTGAGAAGAGGGCGAGATAAGAAACTGCAGCTGCTGGGATTGAGGGAGAGTGCAGAGAATATAAA
>JAVQJS010140644.1:0-19602 GCA_036024795.1 Galaxias rostratus | reverse complement strand
GAGAGGAAGCTCAGGATCCACTCGCACAGGGCGGAGTTGAGGCCCAGGTCCCTGAGCTTGATGGCAAGCTTGGAGGGCACAATCGTGTTGAATGCCGAGCTGTAGTCTATGAACAGCATTCTCACGTAGGTGCTTCTCTGGTCCAGGTGTGAAAGAGCAGTGTGAAGTACTAGGGAGATGGCGTCATCCGTAGACCTGTTTGGCCTATATGCAAAGGTAATGTAATTAATTAATCAATCTAGTGTAGAGGGGAGATCTAACAAAACACGACACGGTACTTCTGTTTTGTACAGCTGCAATAAAACTAGAAGACCTGCAGGGGACAGTACATCTCTAAATAAGCAAGGACGACAAGCTGGGGTGTCTGTGTGAAAATAAGAAATTATAAAACAAGAAAGCGGTGATCTGTACTGGGTTAATTTTACACTACCAATGTTGAGGCATTCTTTAATGCCTTACTGTTTTTCTTTGAATAATTTAATAAAAGGAAAAAGTGTCAAAAAATGTATAACGCGCATTGTGAAATATCATTTTTTAAGAAGGCCTTACACAAAGTTTGTAAAAAACTTGAGAGACAGTACGCGACAGTACCCAACTCACATCTAAAACATGAAGAATGAGAGCTGGATATTCAGGTATAGGTAGGCTACAAAGTTTGAACAATTGTTAAGGTGAAAGCATGTGAATTTATAGGAGAAAGTCATTATTTGTAAAATATATCCTTGTTAAAGAGCTGATATGTTTATGAAAGGAGGTTTTTATTAAAATGCAAGGAAAAGTTGTAGCGTCCCCTTTAAAACAGATTTTTTTCTCAGGCAGTTGATGACGCTTCGTCGTGCTGTAAACACGGCTGACGCTCAGCTGCGTGGCCGACACAGCTTTAAACTAAAGCTACAAATACTGAATTTCCGTGGACTGGACCATTAAACCGATATCACATCAAGTGTCATATGCAATCTCAGAATCTAATACGGTGAAGATTTGACTGTACAAAGTGCAATGGCCAGGAAGACGGACATTCCCCCTTCTTACTATGGTGAGTCGACATTTGTCTTTCTTTGTAAAGCCAGGGCTCTTTTTTTTAGGAAAACATGACAAAGGATGGAATACTACGATCCTCAGCTCAAATGCTATTGGGCTTACTTTCGTTAAAGGATGCAGTTTAAGTACTTTGTTGCAATTAGGCAGTAACTGATGAGTCAATTTGTAAGTTAAATAAAATGCTAGCTACATAGCTAAACAATATGGTATTTATTCTGCAACGCATTACCCTTATTATTTTGACCGCAAGTAGTTATATGGATTGTGCTTTTCCAGCAATCTTGATTGTAAGGTTTAAAAATTGACAAATGCAAATAGCATGGCTTTTTCTGGAGATTGTTTGTTTACCCAGCGTTGAGAAGCACCACAAAGATTCACGTGTTAAAACATATTAAGGGAGTATATAGGGGAGAAAGATCTGCTGTGCAACATGTTTTTTTTTATTTTGCTCCTGATCATTAAATATAATGAGAACATTAAATATAATAATTTGACTGGCGATACTGAAAAATATATCGACAAAAAGTAACATGGACTATAATTGTCCCAGACAAAGGAATTCCTGTGTCGAATTTACCACAAATGGACGTCCAATCCCTAAACAGATTTTTTCCAGTAGCTCTTGTTGTTTATCTAAATGATATTATGCCGTTATAAAACAAAATGCCTCATAGAAGTCATAAAAGTTCATATTTGTGATCTATTGATTAAACGATTTTATGGGGTTTCATGTGGATTGTTATCTCTTGTGTTATTACATGTCAGTTTGATTGTCAGTTGAAACTAAAGGTTGGAGTGGATACAGTAAACCACATTTTGGCTATTGTTCAATGTGCAGCTACTTTATAAGACTTCATAGGAAAGCTGCGGTGCCTGTCATCTCCCCACACACTGACTGTGCTTGTCACTTAGATCCCATGACTCCGTCGCTCTGCCAATCATGCTTGTATCCTGTCAAGTAGAGTTT
Organism: Galaxias rostratus; assembly: GCA_036024795.1. Lineage (NCBI taxonomy): Eukaryota > Metazoa > Chordata > Actinopteri > Galaxiiformes > Galaxiidae > Galaxias > Galaxias rostratus. The sequence continues at coordinate 17,594 of JAVQJS010140644.1, read as the reverse complement.
GAGATCAAGCATAGGGGGCAACCCCTTCTCTATGGATCCCAGCATTGCAATGATGTAAAGCAATTTGTCTAGCTACTGTCTGGAAAGGTGCAATTTCAAATGCAATCTATTATTGTATTTAGTCACGCACAGTAATTGCTTTCATTTCCCTTTTTAAATTGATGTGGAATTTGAAAATACCTTTGTGTTTACTTTGAACAATCGTAAAACCAAACTATCTAAATATCACTTATATGAAGTACACAAAGGTCAATATGTTTTTACTTGAAATCAAAGTGTAAGCCTACATAAAAAAAGGTAAATTAGTCACTAAAAATGGATTGCAAACAAAAAAGTAATTCTGATGTGCTGATGATGCGATGTTCTACTCTCTTTGACTTAAATAGTCTTCATACTGTAAATCCCCACAAATTAAGCATTGTACAATACATTCAATTGTACCTTAGAACTGTCTAAACAGACATCTAGTGCAAACAACACCCCGTAATTACTCGGCGACAGGTTCATAATTGACATTGTAGATATGAGTTCCATCCAACAGAACGTAGTGAGTTGGGCATACTGCTAATAACAGATTTCTCGCATGGTCAGTTTCCAAAATGCTGCATTTCTACACAAAGCAAATATGCAGTGGCTTGACTGAGTGCTAAAAACTTTGGTTTTCAAGGAAAGACTAAAGTCAATTAGCAGATTGTTGTTTTATTTCAAGTTAGAACTGTTGATGGCTATATTAAATGGTGCTCCCCACAGTGTCCTTTGAATATAAGCAATCATAATGGTTACCCATAAGCAGGTTATGTCCTTTACTGTTGGCTATAATAACACAGTTCAACTCTCTGTATCGTTGGGCTGCAGTGCCTTCAGTGGTAGTTTGGAGGATTAAAAAAAGGCACAAACATGAATTAATAACACTCATTTTTGTGTTAACGCCAAACATGGTTGTGGCTGTTTGGCCTTGACACTAGCTTTTATTTGAAGTGCCTCATCTGTGGGTCTATGCTGTTGATGATAACATGGGGGGTTTTCATTTCCAATTTGCTGCATGAATACAATCTGTATGTATGTGTGACTGGAAGGCTAACTGACAATGACAGTGATTTATTAATCGCAAGACACAGAAATTCTGCAGAGTGAGAAAGGGATGCAGCTAAATGTAGGGACACTCAGAAAACAAGCCTAACTAGCTTTCCAGTTTTAATTCTGTGGATACTGAGCACGGCAATCACTTTGGACTGGCCTACAGCATCACTGAAGGTTTTGGGTTGATCTTTCACAGATGGATCCTGATACCGACATAAGAGAAGGTGCAGTGTTCCAGCTTTGTTTGTTACAGAGGTGAAGGCCTTGCGTAACACCTTGGGGATGTGCTGACTTGCACTGGAGTTTAATTTGATTTGTCAAGGCTGATCTGAATGCTAAAGTATGCAGCCAAGTGGCAGAGTGCATGAGAATTCCATTGCAAGGACACCAATGAGAGGGCATTAGTAACATTGACAAAGTTTGGAGGAATGCCCCCCCTCAAACCAAAACAAATACATTTTACTTTCAATCAATCAACAAGGTTAACAGACTCTGGAGTGCTCTGAGCCTTCTAATACACCCTGCAACCTACCGCATTGGCAAAGAGCAACTTTAAAGTGTTTACCCAGATACTTGAACATCACCATAATAAAAGGTAAGTAATAACGTATGATCCAGTCCAACCTGGGTTACAAGGGAATGCATAAATGCATTTAGGTTTGTGTGGATTTGTGTGTAACATTATGCTGATTGTGTCTTTGTTGGTTGCTAATTGTGGGTAACCTAACTTGAAACAGAAGTATATTATGTGATCAAATATTTCAAAATGTTGACAGTCCATCGATAGATGGACAAAAACAAGTTGTCTTTCTTACTAATTTAAACCTCTTGGCAAATAATTACGAACAGCATTCAGTTATTCAGAGTGAATGCTATAAACTTCTGTGTGGTCGACAAAAGACCCCACCAGTAAAAGGTCCCAACAAGCTAATTTTGGAGGTTGCAAATGATGCATAGACAGGCGTAATAGACATTGTGCTCTGAGCTCGTTCTATAAATCCATATAAAACCGAACCAAAGCCAGTTTAGCCCGTCACTGATCCGGCGTGAGTGGGACACGTTTCACTGGAACACTGGTCTCCTGCCGATACGCCTCAAGGCACTTGGTTTCTCCACCAAATCACTGCTCGCTCAGAGAAAAAAAGCCAAGGTCATCTGCTCCCCGACACACTTGTGCAGCCTCGGTCGAGCAAGCCTGTCAAAGTCTCAAACTGTCCAAGCCTCCCAGCGGGATGAACCCACCCTGTGCCCTCTCTAGCTTTCTTATTGTGGAAAATGTCAGAGCTGGTGCTTCACCAGCATTGTTGAGATGAATAAATGCTGGTGGGTCAGAGGGGTTACTCCCCATGAAGGTCTGTACCAGATGTACCAACTACACAACCTCGGGGCAGCTGCCAATGCTACCAGATCTCGAGGGACTCTCGATCAAGGGTTGAGGTCTCTTAACTTCTGTTGTCTGTTATAGGTACAGTAGGTTGTCTAATTCGTTACGGCAGAAAAGACAATAGGAAGAAACAGAGAATAAGGGAAAGAAATTTGATGACCAAGTACACGTCAAGCAGAAGAAACACAAAACTGTGTGAGATTTTGATGTGTGAAAGGCTACATTAAGCACAATCAAAGTGCCCGTTTGTCTTCATTAGACCAAAGTGAATTAGCCACCTAGAGGCTTCTAGCTATTTGGATTCCACATAGGATAGAGTCAAAATCTCTTACTCGTTCCAGGCCGACCAGGTAGAGTGAGTAGGGTTGATCAGTATGCTGCACTCAGTGGGCGTCAGGCTCAAGGGCTTTATGTCTAGGCCACTCTCTCCAGGTGTGTACATGGATTCAATGGATAACACACTGTTTTTTTTTTTTCATGTCTACGTATACAGTTTATCTGGAGCGTATTCACAGCGCTTCACTTTTTCCACATTTTGTTATGTTACGGCTTATTCCAAAATGTATATATATAAAAAAATTCCCCTCAAAATTCTACCTGCAATACACTATAGTGTTGCGATTTTTGCTAATTTATGAAAAATAAATAACTAAGAAATTACATGTGCATAAGTGTTCACAGCCTTTGCTCAACACTTTGATTTTGAGCACCTTTGGCAACAATTACATCCCCAAGACTTTTTGAATATTATGCACCTATCTTTCTTTACCATTCCTCTTTGCAGCACCTCCATCCGCTCCATCAGGTTGGATAGGAAGCGTCGGTACACAACCATTTTCAGATCTCTCCAGAGATGTTCAGTCGTATTCAAGTATCTGCCTGGGCCACTCAAGGACATTCACAGAGTTGTTCTGAAGCCACTCTGTTGATATATTGCTTGTGTGCTTAGGGTTAGTTATCCTGCTGAAAGATGAATTGTTGCCCCAGTCTGAGGTCAAGAGCGCTTTGGAGCAGGTTTTCAGCCAGGATATCGCTGTACATTGCTGAATTAATCTTTCCATCTTGACCAGTCTCACAGTTACTGTCGCTGATGTTTCACTTTAGGGAAACATGTTACATCAAATTGGTTATTTCACAGTAGGCATGGTATAAGCCTGGTAATGAGTGGTGCTTGATTCCCTTCAAACTTGACACCTGGCATTTACGCCAAAGAGTTCAGTCTATGTCTCATCAGATCAGATACTTTTTTTTCTCATCGTCTAAGTCATTCAGTTTTGTTTTTTGCAAACTCTAGACGGGCTGTCGAGTGCCTTTTACTAAGAAGTGGTTTCTGTCTAGCCACTCTACCAGATATGCCTGATTGGTGGATGGTTGTCCCTCTGGAAGGTTCTCCCCTTTCCACAGAGGAACGCTGGAGCTCTGTCAGAGTGACCATTGGGTTCTTGGTCACCTCCCTGACCAAGGCCCCTTTTTTCCGACAGTTCAATTTAGACGGAGCTCTAGGAAGAGTACGAGTGGTTCCAAACTCCTTAAAATGTTGGATGATTGACGCCATTTGGACCTTATTGGGACCTTGAAAGCAGCAGAATATTTTCTGTACCCCTCCCATAATTTGTGCCTTGAGACAATCCTGTCTCGGAGGTCTACAGACAATTGCTATGACTTCATGCTTGGTTTGTGCTCTGACATACACTGTCAACTGTGGGACCTTATATAGACAGGTGTGTGTCTTTCCAAGTCATGTCCAATCAACTGAATTTACCATAGGTGGAGTCCAATAAAGCTGTAGAAAAAATCTCAAGGATCAACAGTGAAAACAAGATGCACCAAAGATCAATTTTGAGCTTCATGGCAAAGGCTGTGAATATTTATGTAAGTGTGATTTCTAAGATATTTATTATTTTAAAATGCGCTAAAATCTCAACAAAACATTTTTCAGGTATCATTATGGTATGTTCTGTGTATTATTATTGTGTAAATATTTAATCAATTTTGGAATAAGGACTTAACATAACAAAATGTGGAAACTGTGAATACTTTCCCGATGCACTGTATGTATGCCATCTGACTGTTTTCAGAATAATGACCGATAACAAATAGGGAACCATCACAGTCATGTTACAGTTTCTTCTTCTCTCTATGGAAATGCAGGAACGAAGGCCTCATCAAATATGGATTACAATACACCGCTTTTAAACCTGCAAGCAATGCCAACATGGAAAAGCAGCAGACATTCATTATGCATAATTTTCAGATTTTCACAGTTTCCTCCTCTCTTCTGTAACCCAGTTATATATTAAAGAATGTCTGTAACTGTAAGAAAGAAATGTGTACAAAACAAAGGGTAAACAATGCGAGCTGACAGGACCCCTTCTATGAGCCCAACCTCCCAGTTCCTCAAGGCTAAGGTTGTGTATGAATCAGCAGTGTGAGAATTCCATTCCAAATGGCATCAGTGTCCCAACCATGTACTGCACCTGCAGTGTTCGAGCTGTTTGCCTGACCTTGCTATGAAAGAAGCCTGTGTTGCTGAGCCGAGCCTTGAGACACTGTCGTCTGTGTCTGCCTGCATTGCTGGGTATGGGATGTGTTTATGGAGAGAAGTTTTAATAGAGGCGAGGAAAAGGGTGGAAACTTTTGTTGCCTTAGTGAGTTAGTTTGTAAGTGTTGCATCAGTGAATCACAGTTTACTGCATGAAAGAAGTAGATGTTCCAGAATTATTTATAAAAGAAAACATATCAACTGAAAAGTGCTTTTGCTCTGATGTACTGACGTTTCTATCAGGGACTCTACCAAGGAGATCAGGTTTTCCCAATAATAATGGCACTGTTTTGGATAATAAAATATCACTGTTCTAGAGCACCTGAAAGGAGCCCAGTTGTTTTGTCTGCGGTAAAAAGAAAGAAAAAGAGTTGGTGCTATTATCTCATGGAGCCAGACTAAAAGCTTTTGGTTGACATTGATAAATGGCTTATAATGCGCCTGATTATTTATCAGCGTATAGTGAATCCATATAAGTGTCGATTTTCATAAGTCTCGAGTAGAAGCTGAAATTAGAACAGGCAGCTCAGCCCCACACCCTCATTACAAAAATTATAATTTTTCTGATTTGACTGGGTGCTGAGGCATTCATTTCACATTTCACAGCACTTTGAGTCTTGAGAAAAGCATTAAAAACCTAATAAATTGAATTATTATTAACAATTATCCAGCCACTTGTATTGATTATTGCCAAATCACATATCCTTAAAAATGTAAAAAGCATATAGATATTTTATATTTGCTTTTTACTAAAGTTTAAGTTTATAAAAGTTCTTTACAAATTCCTATTTTCCCTTGAAGTAAGAAGCTATGAATAAAATTGCCTTTCAATCCAATCTACTTCACCAATCTGAATATACACTCGCAGGCACTTTATTGGAACACTATACTAATACAGTACTGGGTAGGGCCTCCCTTTGTTCTCAAAATAGCCTAAATTCTTTGTGCCATTGATTCTACAAGATGTTGGAAACATCACTTTGAGATTCTGGTACCATTTTCATGATTGTGTCATGCAATTCCTGCAGATATTTCTGGTGAACTTTCAAGCTGTGAATCCACCATTCTATCATATCTCAGAAGGGTTCTATCGGATACAGGTCTGGTTACTAGGTAGGCCACAGGAGAACTGTGAACTCATTGTCATGTTCATGAAACCAGCATGAGACGGCTTTTGCTGTCTGACATGGTCCGTTATCGTGCTGGAAGTAGCCTTTAGAGGATGGGACAATTGTGGCCATGAAGGGATTCAGATGGTCAGCAACATCTTTCATATGACATTCAAGTGATGATTGATTGATATGAACAGGCAGAAAGTGTGCCAAAAAAACATTCCTCACACCATTACACCATCTCTTCCCACCCGGGCTGTAGACACAAGACTGGTTGGGTTCATGGAATCAAGCTGTTGGCGCCAAATTCTGACCCTACCATCTGTGTTCCTCAGCAGAAATTGAGATTAATCAGATCAGGCTATGTTTTTCCAGTCTTCAACTGTCCACTTTGTTTGTGAGCGTGTGCCATTGCAGCCTCGGCTGTCTGTTCTTGGCCGACAGAAGGGAAACCCGCCGTGGCCTTCTGCTGTTGCAAACCATCCATCTCAGGATTCCACGTGCTGTGCATTCTGAGACGCTTTTCTGCTCACCACAACTGTGTAGAGGTGGTTATCTGAGCTATTGTAGCCGTTCTGTCAGCTCAAACCAGTCTGGCCATTCTCCGTTTACTCTTATCGTCAACAAGGAGTTTCTTTCATTATTCTGCCCTCTGGAGGAACTTGTGTCATGTTGTGCATGAAAAGCCGAGGAGATCAGCAGTTTTGAATGACGTTCAAAGTAGCCCGTCTGACAGTAACAATCAAGCCATGTTCAGAATTATGAATATCACATATCCCTGCCAGTCTAATGTTTGAACATTAGGTCTATCTGAACCCTTATCAGCTGGATCTTATGAATTGCAGAGCTACCACACAATTGGCTGATTTGGTATTTGCATTAATTAGAAGGTCCACAGGTGTTCCTAAAAAATTTGCTTGTGATTTACGTCCCTCGCCAAAGTAATTGTGACGGACTTAATAGACTAAAGTTTTTTGATTTCTAACCTGATGTGCTGGGGTCTAGTCAACAGCAAAAGGCCACAGTCTCCCGCCTACGGACATGCTGCTGCCACAGCAGCTTGCAACCCTGAGCCTTAAGGTGGGCCCTCCTTGTTAATCGGTGCATCACTACAGACTAAGAGGCCATTAAGCATAACCTAATTTTACCATCTGTTAACTATGTCACTGAGTTTCAAACCTGATTGGCCCGTTTGTTTGTTGTTATTGCTGAGTATGCAAATCGGTTAGGAGAATGAGGATTATGGACAAAGCTTCTGTTTCAGCCTGCTGTTTATTTCCATACCCTGTTCAGTCTCAATAGCCAAAGGCTATCTTTGATTACCACGGTATAAATCAGTTGAAGAAATCCTACTGTTTTCCCTTTAAATGCTTTACCAGAGGGATTTGTTCTAGAATTGGATGCTAGTCATGAAAATAGTATCAAGCGTTTTCCTCTTGTGTCATTATGTCAATGTTTTATTCTGTAGCGTGTCACTAAATATGTCTTTGTATATTTTTCAAAGGAGCAAAAAATAGAACCTACGTTTAGCCAAGATAGTTGTAAATAGATGATGTTATTAGCTCGCCACACTAACTTTGACCGGAGATGTTACAGTAGAGCATGCCTGGGCATTTTCCAAAGGTTGTCGAGGACAGAGCTTGAATCAGCCTGCCCAAAGCAGCCCTCACCCAATCCAACACGCTCACTGGCCTTGCGCTGGCTAGCTGCAGTGTAGTCCACACCATCATCAGCTCGCACCAGGCCGGCTGGTTGCCCAGCATCTCTGATTAACGTCAGCGCTACCCCCCCACCCCCACACATTGTTTTGGAACAGTAGCCCTGAATCTGTTATGGGAATGACAGGAAAGTACATCAACCCCTTGCTGGGGGAGACATTGGCACACTGCTAAGAATAGTAATACAGCTAAATAGAATTGTTTACATCAGTGGTTTTGCTGAGTATGCACATTCTCATTGATTGTGTATATATACAGTATCTTAAGCATAAAGTAAGTATCTTTTGTACCTCACCATAGTTTACAACACAATCAAAATGTAGTGGCACTCATTGTCATTTCAGGTCTACAATATTGACAACCCCTCATTTTAAGAACTTCAAAGACCAAATATCTTTACCCACCCTATTGTGAGATTATCCTTGTTTCCACCGAATGTTATGTTGCTGGTTGGCTGATAACAGTTGGCTGATATGACCCAGAAACAACCATCGTTCCAGACCTTGACTGCTACACAATCTGGCCTCTTACTATTGGATCTGATCCATCTCTTTGGCATTCAGCCTTTTTCCACCAGACCAACTGGCTTTTACTATAGAAGATCAAATCCCAGAGAGTGAATTGTGCCACTTTAAATATCCCCACAGTAAGTGGATCGATGGGTGTTTTGCTCTGTCTATTTATATTCTGTTTGAATGGGTCCCAGTTCATCGGCAGCTATTGCTGTACGTGGCTCACCCCTGGCAGCTGGGTCTCTAATTACCTGTGCTATGCGTTCATGTTATGAAACATGCTGGATGTGAAGCAATGGTAACATCCACTGGGATGAAAAGTGACTAAAGGTAACTAAAGACACACGGGAGAGGGCTAGCCATTATCTATTGGTTCATCATTCACAACTGCTGACCCAGATCTAATTGCAGCACCTCCTTTGCGGGAGCTGCACTCTATGTCAGTTTGTGAGCTTAAGTATACACTGTAATAGCAGGCCCTTTTAAAAGACTCACTTGGGGCATATTATTTGACCACATGACATATGATAACACACATTTCCTGTGGTACTGCTGGCCAGGTTTGGCACCTTGTCAGCATGGGTTGAGATTTCTATCTGAAGCTTATGCATTTCAAAATGTTGGTATGGTCATTGTAAAAGCTGTTGAAATTCTGTGTTTCTCTTCGCAAACAAAAATAGTGCTTTTGGTACAGCAAAAACACACTCACACAAATTTTTTACCGTAGCTTGCCCTTGCCCTAGCTTTAGTTCTATCATGCTCTCCCAATGATGCTCTGAGTTCTGGTCTTGTGACATTCTGTCCTTGACTAAAGGATTCACATATTTAGTTGGGTGCAACTGGAATTCTCTTTTGTTAGATAATATCTTAATCGTGTTTGTGAATTACAATGAGAGCCAATCAGATTGTTGCATTCCTGTATGTTTGATTAACAGTTTTTTGCACAAAAAATGAAATCATTAATAGACACATAAACACACAGTTTTATTTGTAAATAGTTGGGGTTAACTGGACTGAGAAGAGACATTGAAGACAGTACAAAGAGGTTGATAGCACAACACAAGTTCTGATTGTTTCCCATACAGTACAGTAGAGCTATTATATCCCCTGGATTACTTTTCCACAATTGTTCTTTTGAACCAGTTGCATGCCTCACGTCTTCTATTTAGTTCTGTCATTGAAGACTCATCGGTTTGTAAGGGCAGGATTAGAGGCCATAGTGGGTTTGTTGCACTCCGTCATACCCCGTTGCCGTTGTGTGTCTGTGAGTGGGAGCAGGCCTGGAGACAGGCAGATGGGTGCAAGGCCTGCTCTCACTATCCCTGAGTCCACCCCGACTGCTGAGAGACACAATTATCCATGTGGGAGAAGCAACGTTAACTCAGTTAAAACCTCTGAAGAAGATTTGGGACATTTAACAGGATCTGGCTCTGGGGTGACCACCATACAAATGGTTCCAGTGTGCCGCAGTGTTTATCGGATCAAGTGAGGATTCCTTCATGGTGCCTTAGATAAGCGCTGTCTTTTCACCGCTGGTTGATGATTTCTAAACTCTCCTACTGTTTCCCGTCATGCTTTGTTTCCCCGCTCTCCTTAGCACCTCGACACCGGCCTGTACGGCAGCAGCACCCCATCACTGAGAGACCTATGCCGCGACTGAGCTTTGCTGGTCCTCTGTGTTTAATAGGCCAGCCGCAAAGTTAAATCTATTAATACTTTTTTGGGTTATTGGCTCCTATTGATCATGCTGGTTGAGCGATATGAGAGGCCAGGGCTCTTTGACAGCTATCGAGTTGCGTTGGTGCCAGTTTTTAAAGTTTTGATGCTCACTTTTGATGTATGCCAGGATTTGCCACGATACATTCCTTTTCATTTTGAAAGGCCCTGTTGTTATACAGGTCTGCCAGGAGAGTTAGAGGTAGGTGTATGGCCTAAGAAAATAATCCTTCGTTGTTAAGATGTCTGACATTGATATGATCTGATTTTGTTGCAGGTGAGCCACGCAAGTTTGACCCAACCTTCAGGGGGCCCACTCATAACAGGTAAAACTATACAACGTCACTTTGAATCTGCATTCATTAAGAGTGTAACAACATGCATGCAGCCTTTATCATTGTTCCTAATAATGTTGTGTTTTGATTAGCAATACTTTAGGACATTATATGTTTTTATAAATAGGAAATATTTTTATACATATGATATATTTTTCAATAATAGCACTCAATAAGAAGCATTTCTTAACCTTTAAGTGTTTCAAAACTATTGTTGTCTGCTATGAGAAAGGCTGGACACCTCTGATATGCGCTTTGACTTTTTCCTCCATCTAGAATGGTAAGGATTTGACCTACTGTGACGTGTGCTCTCTGGCGGGTCCCTATCTGTGTTTTGATAGATGGATCTTTTGTCAGGCAGCGCTAATAGAGAGTGAGGCTGAGTGCTGGCAGCTCTCCTCACTCCACTACACAGATCAATGGCCATTAGTCCTGCGGGTGGCTGGAGTTAGCCCAATGACACACATCATTAACTGACTGGAGACACCAAAAACATCTGTAGCATAACTATTACAAGGAGACATAATTAAATGGGACAAACTATAGGGCTATAGTAGATCCCATTTTAGATTCATACTGTTTATTTGTCTTTATTTAGAGCGGTTGTTATTGGAAGCCAATGTTAGAGCAAAGCGAATTATGTTATTCACAATCCCAGACCCTTTCTTTTCACCCAAGACAATAGAACAAAATAGCACACCATACAGTGATTTCAAATAGAGTCTCTGAAGATTTTTCTGAATGCTGATTTGAGTCATTTTTGGAGATTACACAGGGGCTCATCTTTGTGTCAGGGTTCTTAGTGTACTGTCAATTTCACAGGCTGCAGTGGAGGCATGTTAACAGTCCTCCCGAGTCTCTTTATCCCACCCTGGCCAGCCCATTGCACTGCTGCAGCTGTGTGAAGGCAGCTGAGATACTTTGATGTTGCTTTGGCTCAAAGGCACTTTTTAATGAGTGTTGGGAGAGACTCTTACTCTTTGTAGGGGCTCACCCACTAAATTAAGTCCAGAGCTGTGGTTATTGAGCAGTCGTCTGAAAACCAGAGAGAAACGGGTAGAAAGAGCTGTGGCCAATTCAGCGTGTCTAATACCTCAAGTAATCAATCTGCATAGGCAGTCAACAATCAATTGGAAGATCGGAATATTGTTACACTTTAGGGAAGAACCCTCTTCAAAGGAAGGTTCGTTGTTGTGTAGCAAGACATTCGTCAGTGCTGTGCCGTGCCTAGTGTAGTGGTCCGAATTATACGATTAGAGACACCTTCTTGCCACATTAGCTTTTTATCCAGAGAACTTAAAAACATTTGGTTGTTCACCTCAGCTAAAACTCTACCCGTTCTCTCGAGTAGAACATGGGAAACGCTGTTGTGTGTGTGATCATTATCTCCCACTCTCCGTCTCTCATCCCGTTTCTTCTCATCTCGACGAGGGGGGAGAGGCTACCGCCAACGATGAGGTGCCAGGACGGCACCCACGCTATTCCTTGCCGCCGACGTCAATACTGCTTCCATGCCTCCCTCCGTCTTTGCCTTGGTAAAGTTGGACTTGAGTATAACGGTTTGACGTGGTGTTGGTCATGGCAAACGTGTCAGCATCCTCACACCGCTTTGAGTCTTTAAAGCAGTTCTGTCACCCTGCCTTGCATGCAAACGGCGGGGCCATGTATGGGCTCACATATGAGGACTGGAGGCATGTGAGGAGATCTATGGTTTACGCCGGGGGAAATAGTCCTGTGGCTAAATAGATTAGGCTCTGGGCACTTAGTCTCTGATGACCTCTCTGCAGCAGAATAGGTTCTTATTTGGCTGTCTAGCTGTCAGTCATCTTCCTTCCTACAGCTACCCTCCAATGACTACCAAGGTGGTTTGGTCATAAAACTGTGGAGATGTCTTTTGTTTGGCCTTAATGAGCCATCTGGATCTGTTATTAAGGGGGCTGGAAAACAGCCCGTCCAGCACTTTTATCTAGTCACGCACAGTGCAGGTGAGAGAAGGTTGACCTCTGTGTGCCACCCCTCTGATCTTCTTTGCTAATCACCCATCATGCTTAGCTGGCCGCTACCTGACTCGAGACTCCACAAAAGGAATACAAAGGAATTTGAGAGACAAGGAAAAAAATTCTGCTGTCACCATGGCAACTGTGGCGGCTCCTTCCCTTGTTCTTTTGAAAGAAATGAAAGAACCTCCCTTGTGTTTCTTTTTTTTAATGGCATGTTTAATATTAGAGCTTGCATCGCCTGCGGGGTTCCAGGTCCTCTTCACGCTCGATCCTTTCCCAGCGTCCATAACAGATTGTGGCTTTGATAGAGACGTGTCTACCCACGCTCCCTTTGTCTGTTTAGCGGCTCTGAAACATGGCATCCTTGTCTTTTTGATGCTCACTGAGACAAGCTTCTTTCAGTCATTCCCTTGTCATCATTTGTGGTTTGGTTGCCACATTGAATCACCCAGAAATCCACCACCGATTGAGAGACTTAATATGAGTAGATCTGAATAGCGTGTTAGACCGTGTGAACATGACAGTGCACGTGTCGTCGGTCTACAGCTGTGGGGAATGGACCGACAAATAAAAGGATACTAGGATGCCGCCAATTGGACATACAGATTATGTGTGATGTTTGCACACTTAATGCGATTTCTATGAGATCTGTAATACAACGATCGAATAAAGTGCCAGGCGGTGCGGAGATACAGATCAGACCATTCAATTCTCAACCGATCGAGCCGTTTACCATTGCAGCTCATTACCATGAATTGCAGGTACAGATGCAATTACTACCCGTATTTATGTAGAGCCATAGACATCTCTAACTGCATATGCAAATGGTACAGCATAATTTGTGATGCAAAGCTCAAAGGGCACAATGGCTTCTTCATCTGTTTGAGAGGGCATACTTAGGAAAGAGTCTTACTAACTGTGTAACTTGTTTGTTATGGAAATGTTTTAAGGGTCTGCGTTTGTCTCTTCTCCTTAAGTGCCTTTATCTTTTTAATCTACATTGGGAAAGATGTGATATCCCCAGCCTGCATCAGTTGTCCCTGCTCTTCGGGAGCATCTGCTGTTTAATCGAGTGTTGCTTTGGAGGATGAAAAGCAGCGTGCATATGTGGCGGCTGCATTGAAAGCAACACCGCGGCGCATACAGAGCAAGGACAAGCAGCTTCTCAAAGGAGTGTGTGGCTGGCACGCTGTCGGCCTCGGAAGACTCGGGCCTCCTCTTGACATTGACTTGTCTTACCCAAATGATAAAAATGGCCAGCAATAGTCTGGGGGGGGGGGCGGGGGGTTGAGCGTTTCAAGGCAGTTTGAGGGTCTTGTGTGCGCGTGTGCGTTAGTGTGTGTGTGTGTGTAGGTGTAGCATAGGACTTCCTGTAGTAAGGTGTTTTTTGGTTCCCAAGCTGGTGGAGTAGTAGCCTGAGTTGTTTTTGAAGAGACCTCTTGAAGGGTCAATGCTGACGGCATATCTCTTAGGGGTTGGCGGTAAAAAGAAAAAAATAAAGGGAGGTGGTTATCGGACAGGAAAAGCATCCCCACTAGGGAAGCTGACATCTATGTCTCTACTCGCCACCATCAGACATTCTTTTAAAGGGAGAGGAAAGAGAGGTAGAGAGAGAGAAAGGAGAGGGAGAGAGAGACAGAGAAAGAGAGAGAACTTCAAACTAGCTGTCAGAACATCTCCAGCGACTCTGGGGAATACAGTGTCTCATTAGAAAGTCAATTGAATTCCCTTCGACTTTTTCTGAGAGCTGGTTCCACATGGCATCTTGTCTTTTACCGGATGGCAAATACTGCCCCCGGATTCCCATTCCTCAAACTGTAACAGTCCACCGCATTGTAACTACACTAATGGTCAAACAATCACGGCCAAGCCACTCCTCCTCCCTCATCTGACACATCTCTCTCTCTTTCTCTTGTGTTAGCCTTAACGTTTCTCTTTATCGCACTGTACTGAAATGCTCTTATCTGCCTGTCAATATGATGTGTTCTCTCTTTTTGATCTCGTCCTGATTGACTGGCTGACTGACTGATGCCATCTCTTCCCCAGGAGCTGCACAGATGTGATATGCTGCATTATCTTTGTCATCGTCATCCTGGGCTACATTGCCCTGGGCACTGTGGGTGAGTTTGACACTACCCTGCTTTTTTCATCAGAGGTGGTTTTCACAACAACACACGTTCCTCTCAGTGGACACTTGAAATCAGCTCATGTCCCTCTCGTTGACGCATGGCGGGCTATGATCAGTCACAGACTGACAGTGAGCGGCGTTGGTGTGGGCCAGGACTGTACATGGAGGCGGGTGGCACTCAGTGTCCCAGCACGCTGTAAGGAGACATGTTTGTGTCGTTCGACTGACTTTCATTTGGGTATAAAATGTCTGGTGGCTCCCCTCTCTTGTTGGGCGGTGTGCAACAGAGCATGTGATTGTTGTAAGGTCTGTGGGAGTCTGAGAAGCTCTCCCCAAGGACAGGCCCATCCGTTCCCTGATAAGTGGGAGTCACTGAGCAACATCAAGAGAAGAGTGAGGCAACTTGAATCATTCCCACTTTGGTGAAGTCGCTGTAGGTTGTCCTGCAAATTCTGTGTTTTTTTATCAAACATTAGGACCAACTGAACACACACACACACACACACACAGAGTCCTGTCGGCAGAGCAAATCCTACATGCATAAATGTTAATCTTCCCTCGTTTCTTTAGGGATCCCATGCAAAGTCCAGAAGTGGACACGAGTAGACACGTAAAACACACTATAGTGTGTAGACTATAGTGCCCTCGGCAGACATCCCTCACAAGCACACACACCCCTGCATGACCCCTCCAAACAACAAACACACCCCTGTATTACCCCCCAAACAAATAAACCCTTAGTGGTGCAAAGAAGATCCTTATATTGGCTTCCTAAGTCTCTATGTCACTCTCACTGCCCCGCTGTCAGTGAAATCACTTCTTAGTTTGGGGAAATTAAGAACTCTATTGCCCAATGACTGAGAGCTGGAGTCAGGGAAATAGAGGTGGGATCAAATAGACACTGGTGTTTCTGCAATTGCCCAAATATCTTCTCCTCCGCTCCCCTTGCTTGTCATTTGCCGTGTGCATAACTCCTTCTCTGCTTCCTGGCCGGGAGAAAGTCGATTATCTTAAATGAGAATGCCCTGCGTTCAGCACAGTGTGTTATTGACCTGCAAGGTGGAGGTTCTGTCTTGCTCAGGTTTGACAAACAAATGGATACAGACGACTGTAAGGTAATTTGAAATTCCTGGAAGCTGGAACCACTGCAGGAGCTGATGTGTGGGGTTTGCACAATCACAACAGCGCAAATGAGATTGCGAAGACTTACAATTGATTTTGTTGAGAGTTTTCTCACAATCAATAACAATGTCCCAAACTCCCAAACTTTTCAAAGTTGCTCAGTTAATAAGCTTTGGCACGATTGTATCACACCTAATGCTGGTCTGTCCTGGAAAGTATTCAAGCTTATCCTCCCTGATTGTGCTCACAGCATGCTACTGTTGATCCTGTTAGTTCAGGTTTTAATCTAGAGCTTTGACTAGAGCCTAAAGTAGGCACAGTCACAGACAGACCATATCACAGACAGACCTAAACGTTCATGCGAGGCAGGCGCCAGGCACTCTGAGTCATAGATGCCCCTATACGTCAGTGATCCCAATGGGCCCGTCTGTCTGTTTGCAGCCTGGATTCACGGCGATCCCAGGAAGGTTGTCTACCCCACCGACAGCCACGGCCAGTTCTGCGGCCAGCAGGGGACCTCCAACGCGTGAGTGTTGAAGCCTAATGCATAAAGTGACACCGAGAGACGGGAGGACGGTTTTAACGGATTGTGCGCTAGGAGCTCATTAAGCTGTTTGCTAGCTAAAGGCTATGAGCTATGAACTCTGTTGGATTTCTTGTAAACGTTCTGTAATCCAACAGCCACTGACTGTGTGCTGTGCACGTGCCTGTTCCCACAGAAACAAAGCCATATTATTCTATTTCAACATATTGCAATGTGCCAACCCTGCTGTCCTGATTAACCTCCAGTGCCCCACAACCCAGGTGAGCGAGCCAGTCAAGCAGCCCTTGATACACTGTTCTGTTGTCCTACTCCTTTTGCTGTCATAGATTGACCAATGTGTCCCCTGTCCCCAGCTTTGTGTCCCCAAGTGCCCCGACAGATTTGCCACATACCTGGACATGCAGTACAACTACAAGTACAACAAGAGCTACTGGGAATACTACAGGCAATTCTGCAAGCCGGGCTTTGACAATCCTTACAAGGTGAATGCCTTGGCACCAGCCAAGACGGTTTTGACAGATAAAGTGGTCTGCTACTGCCCCGACTTCTAGGTTTTGGCTTCTTTAGTATTGTCACTTATCAACATCTACCTTCTTATTTTGGTTTGAAGCATTTACGGCAAGCATATATACATAAAATGATATTTCAGATCCCTCCTATAGGATTTATATATATATATATTTATATATTGCCTTGTAGATAGGCTTATTAGAACTCCTTTGCTAAAAGAAAATGTTGTGTAATAATTATGTGGTAGACAGACGGATGTGGGTTGGCATGTGCTGATGCAAATCACAGCTCTGGCCCGTTGGCAATGGGGCACCAACTGTGACGTTCATCCACAATCGTCAGTGTGACAATGATGAGAATCCGATCAAAGTGTGATGGTGAGTGGGCCCGCATGACAGCACTATCGGATTGTGCTGAGTCATTGGTTCAGCACCCATGTGGTAAGCATTCAGTACATCTAGTACAAAGCCCCCTCACCTACATCGGGCAGGGTCCTCTACCAGTCTCGCTGTTTGCTTACAAAGGCTGTTATTACACTGTAGCATCCATGTTGTCCTCGTTGTTGTCCTCATTGTTGGTGGTATGGAAAAATGAACAGCACTCCAACGGTTGCCTTCTTTGTTTCCTTTTTTTAATCCAGTCAGTATCGCAGGTTTTACGAGATGAAGACTGCCCATCCATGATTGTACCAAGCAGACCATGTAAGTGTGTGCTATAAAGCCATTCTATAGCTGGCCATTCATGTGGAAATCCAGAGAACTTTAAAGACCATCTGTGAGGGTACGTGTGTGTGTGTGTGTGTGTGTGTGTGTGTGTGTGTGTGTGTGTGTGTGTGTGTGTGTGTGTGTGTGTGTGTGTGTGTGTGTGTGTGTGTGTGTGTGTGTGTGTGTG